>JANEHU010003186.1:0-16576 GCA_027563435.1 Nasonovia ribisnigri | reverse complement strand
CGTGAGGGTCGGGGACTGGCAGGCCACCCATGATCTTACGTCGAGCGATCATGCAATGATACGTTACGGCATCAGAACGCAGGGCGAAGCAACCGAGAACTCCAGGAGGGAGAAACATAAATATAGCACAACCCGAATAAAATGGGATGAATTCCGTAAGACCTTGACTAGCGGCCGAGATAAAAGGCGAGCCGAACTGGAGTGCGCTGACGTGGATACGAATGCGATCGCACTGATGGAAGTACTTACGATAGCTTGCGGCGACAAACACGCAAAAATGGGCTCGCGGACTAGGGCAAAAGAACGAAACGCTCGAAGGAGAATTAAGCACTCTCGGACGATGGAAGGCGAGGAATGACATGAGAAGACGGGCCATCCGCAAAATATTCAGGCAAAAGAAAAACACACACAAAAAACACTGCTTTAAGGCCAGGCAAAGAGCATGGCGAGAATTTGTAACGGAAACGGGTAACGCCGTACCGTGGGGAAATTACGACGAGAACTAACGAACTCCTTGAAAAAGCATCGCTCTGGGCGAAACAGCGAAAACTCGTGTTCTCTGCGGCCAAGTCGCAAACCTTTGCTAAAAAAATTGCTAAAGCGTCCTTTACTACAACTGAATAGTTGCGTTCTGCATCACTTAATATTTTGGAAATAAATGTGATAGGTCTTTCTATTCCATCAGGTAATATACTAGACAACACTGCACCTATACCACAATACTTGAAGCATCGCAATTCAGTCTCAGCTCCAAAGACGAGTCATAATGTATTAACACATTTTCTGATGCAACCATTTGTTTTGCTTTGTTAAAAGCTACTTCACATTTATCTGTTCACTTAAAAGTTTGTCCTTTTTTTAACAATCTATACATTGGTTCTAATAAGCTAGACACGTTGTTTATAAATCTACCATAATAATTTATCATTCCAACAAATGCTCTAACACCATGTATATCTAGGGGTCTGGGTGCCTTAATAATAGCTTATACCTTAGCTGGATCTTTTTTTAAACCCTCCTCATTAATTATATGTCCCAAATAACAAATTTCTTTTTGAAAAAAACTACACTTATTTAAATTAACTTTAAATCCTGCACGTTCTAATCTTACTAGCAAATTCTTCAAATTCTTTGTATGTTCCTCATCTGAACTATTACATCATCAAGAAAATTCATCGTACCTTTAAGTCCTAATAAGGTTTCTTCTACTATCTTTTGAAATATATCACAAGCGGGTTTAGTTCCATAAGGTAAACGATTTACAGTATAAATTCCTTTATGTGTACTCCAGGCCAAGACTTTACTAGTCTCTTCATCCAATAATAATTGATTATACGCATTCTAAAAATCAATTTTTGAAAATGTTTTTCCTCCTTGTAGCGTAACAAATAATTCCTCAACTTTAGGTAAGGGGTGTTTAACATCCTCTAGATATCTATTAACTGTAGTCTTGTAGTCACCACACAATCTTATTTTACCATTCTCTTTTAAAACCGGCACTAATGGTGTTTCCCAATTATTATTATCAACTAGCCTAATCACACCATATTTTTCTAACCTATTTAATTCTTCCTCTACCCTATCCTTAAATGCAAATGGCACCGATCTTGGTCTAACAAAAATAGGAGTTGTATTTGCTTTCAATTTAAGATTAATCTTTTTAAACTTATAAGTTCCTATTTCATCTTTCCATAACTCTTTGTGTTCTTTTTAGCAACTCATTAAATTTACTTTCTTCAATAGTTGACTTTCCACTATCTAATTTATAAATACCAATATTAAATTCTTTCATTATATCACGCCCAATTAACGGTTTATTGTCACTCTTAACAATAATAAAGATACAAATTTTTTTTTATGGATTTACTATCAATTCCACCTCACCAATTGGTTTAATTATAGCTCCATCATATCTTTTTAATCTAACTAATGTTGGCTTTAATTCACATTTCCAAAACCTATCCTTATAAACACTTCCAGGTAACACAGACACTCCTGCTCCTGTATCTAACTCCATTTCCAACAACACTTCATTAAACAATAATTTAATTGTGAATGCTTTATTACAGGTTATTATCACCTAAATTAAACATATTAATATAGTCTATCTTATCATCTAAGCTATCTTTTACTTGCTCAATAAAATTATTAGCCTTATTATTTTTTACTTTAGATTTACAAACTTTGGCTAAATGCCCTTTTACATTACATAATTTACAAATATATTCTTTGTACTTACAATCGCAAATTTATGATTAGTTTTACCACAAACATAACACGCTGCTTCGTTGTATGTGTTACTCCTTTCCTTGATACTTGATCCTTTTTGATTCCTTCCTGCTTTTTTACTGTCGAACTGCAAACCTTTTGACTGCTTCCCTTTCCAACCTTGAACATTCAATTTATGAAATTCCGTTGTTGCATTCTTTGTAGTCGTTTCATATTTCAATGCCAACTCTACTATGTTTTTCAACGTCTTTTCCTCTGGAACTTCTTCACATAATCTGTCCAGCACTCTTCCTGGTCGAAGGCCCGCCACAAACTTATCTTTAATAACATCATTTAGTCTAATACCAAATTTACAATCGATTGAAGCACTTTTAAGAGTCGCAAACCACATGCCGATCGTCTCTTCTTCTTTCTGTTTAAGGTTGTAAAATTCTATCCTTTTACGGAATAATAACACCGTAGGTGTAAAATGTCCTCGCAATAAATCACATATTTCCTCATATGGTCTTTTTTTTTGGTAAGATTGGATCACTTAAATCTTTTACAATTTTATAAGACTTACTCCCAATTACTGACAATAACACTGGTACTTGGCGTTCTTTTTCGATTCCATTGGCTAAAAAATATTGTTCGAGCCGTTCCTCGTATAACTTCCATTCTTCTGACCCATCGAACTCAGCCATGCTACCAATGCTGCCGTATACCCGGATATCTGTTTTTTGTTCAGCCATATTTAACTCGACCCTTCCGACAATTAATTGACACTCACTGAACGAAATAAAAACAATACCATTTATCCTTCGTCGCCAATGTAATAACTTGCATATTTATATAAGTACAACGTATACGAGGTAAGACTTATAAGAGCATACTGCTCACTTTATTATATAACAACATAACCTTAATATATAATAACATTATAAGTGAATAGCTCGAGGATCATTCAACAACCATCTTCAAAGTCATTCGATTTACGAGTTTTTCCCGAGTGCAAGGACAGGATCTAAAGTAATTCAGTCACCATCAAATTTAATATATTACAAATTGAATAAAATACATATTGACTCGATAACCGTTCAGCTGGTTGACCGAGATCATAATTTGATTGATAATTTTGGTGGGACATTAACAATCGTATTGCATAATATTAAACGTTACGGGTCTTGAGATGGGATTGAAATTCAATATAAACCCACTACTTCGGATTAGTTCAACTAGTCATACGACTAAAATGATAACGGTATCATCAAATAAAGTTAAAAAATTGACGAGTAAAAATAAAAAACTTTTACAAGCTCTGGGTTATCAAATAAAGCGGAATGCCTGAAAGTGATATTTTAGATATAACTACACAGTACGAAACGGATTTTAAAATTACGAAAATTGAATATCATTCATACACACCGTATACAACATCATTTAATAATAATGACGAAATACGTATATCAATCCAGCAAACGGATGTTTATCCATATTTACACGAAAGCTTTATTTTTTTAGAAGGAACAATTATTACGGAAGCTGATAATGTGAAACTGTCTAATAACTGTTACTCTTATCTCTTCGAACAAATACGATTGGAAATCAATGGGATAGAAGTAGATAGCACTCGTGTTCTTGGAATCACTAGCTCGTTGAAAGGTTACTTTTAGATCTTTTGAAACTTTTGAAAAAAGCTAAAAAAGTTGTATGGAATTTGAAAACTGCATCAAAATTAGAAAAACCACGATTCATTATAATTGGATTACAAAGAGGACGTAAAAATTCGTTAGCAAAATATTGTAGTATATTTGATCATTGTCACCTGACAAATGTTAAAGTATTTCTGGACTCGATAGTTTATCCATACGATAATTTGAATTTAGATTTCACTAAAAATAATTTCACCTTATTATATGATATGTATACATCGTTTCAAGAATCGTACTATGAAAAAAGTATACGGAACCCGATATTGAGTCCATCCACTTTTCTACCAAATGCTCCAATTATAGTCAATTGATACTTCGAAACAGAACGATTCAGCCACAGCCTCAGCAGTAGATGTTCAATTAGAAATTGAAGCATCAGAATCGCTTACAGGTGTAACTGCTTATTGTTTATTAATTCATGATAGAATTGAATATGTACCTTTTACTAGAGAAGTAAGGCAACTTGTGTAAATAATTTTTTAGAATTAATATATAATTGTATTTGTAAATAAAAATAATATATATTTTATCAAATTGTTTTTTTTTTACTACTAAACTAAAAGAAAAATTACACCAAAATGTATTTGTATAACAAATAATATAAATAAATATACACAGTTCTATGGTGTGTTACACGATCACATAAAATATTTAAGAAATCACACTTGCCAGATTTTGTGTTACACGGTGGAGTATGTAGAAATGCCTCGTTGAAATGAAAAAATCTCCCTGTAAAAAAGGTGCTCAGAAGGTACATTAGGGTTTTTGAGATTTTTGTTACACGGTGGAGCATGTAGAAATGCCCTGTTGGAATGAAAAAATCTCCCTGTAAAAAAGGTGCTCAGAAGGTACAAATATATACTACTAATAAGTATATAAAAATTAATATTAAGCTTATGCTAATAACTTAATTAATTATGGACTTGGCCAATAAGTCACAGGTATTATTATTTAACTTATTACTTATAAGTATGATTATTTTTATGTATTATATATTATAACTACTATGTTCTTACTAATCATTGCTAAAACAGCCTGTGTCATTAACCATTTAGAATATAAAATGTATGTTACTAAATAATATGTATTATTTAGGTTATATTGTCAAACGGTTCAAAGTCAGCAAATCACATGTTTTCTACTTATATGTTAGATAATTTATCTTTCACACCACGAATTAAGATATAAGCCAATTATGAGGTATATTTTAATTCGTGTTTCACACTTATTTGTTTTATTTAACATCGAAAAAACAGTTTAAAACAAAAAATACGGTTTAAAAAAAAAAACACAACATTCACTTGGATTTTACACTGTTGTAAACATATGGTTTATTCGTTTCAAACAATTAACAAAACGTAATATATACATATTAATATATTATACAATAAACAAATATTTTAAATTTATATTTTAAACATGTTTAAAACAAAAATTTATTTAACTATTGTTATTTATTATAATTACCTACATTTTTTTATTTACAATCAAGTATTTTCTATTTTAAGTGTAATTGTAAAAAAAAGTATATGAAACATTGTTGATCTTTATTTTTTTTCTAATAATATTAAAATTGGCCAGGAACCCAACCACGAGGTTATACTGCATGGAAACATAATTTTACTGGAATAAGTAAAGTCATCGTACAATGCAATATAATTTTTTTTTTTTATTTAGGTACCTATTCATTTTTTTTGTTTCAACAAATGTTTTGTTTTTACAAGGTTTTTAACAAATAAAGTTAAAGATTAAAGTTGTGGTTTACTTTAAATGTTATTTTTTAATATAGAGATAGTATATAATTGAAAATTCTTTATGTATAATATGTTATGAAAAATATATAGGATATAAATATAAATATAAGATAAATTAAATATAAAATAATTATAAATATAAGCTATTATTTTTATTTTTTTTGTTTGTTGACAATATAGTTACATTAAACATATAAGTTATATTAAAATACCAGTGTAACTGTTACATTAAACAATAAACATCTAAAAAATTCAAACAATATAATTTTACCATTTCTATTTCAGTGTGCTACAACTAAAATACAAATTTGTCAGTCAATACAAAATAGCAAGACACTTACAGATCCACTCAATATATTGCAGCTACAAGTTATATACTGTTTAAAGTTATATTTAATTTTTTTTTAAATGTCATTTGTTAGCTAATCAAATAGCGCTGAAGAAGAGTCAATGATTGAAAGTACAAAATAATATTTTTTTATATAGTTTATATTTATTAGTTATATTTTGGAGACAGTGGCGTGCCCAGCAGGTAGGCCTGGTAGGCCCGGGCCTAGGTACCCTATTTTCAAATAGTCATTATTAATATATTTTACATCATTAACTGTACCTGTATAAAATAAACATCTACAGTATAGTAATAAAAAACAAATTTTTTAATTTTTTGTTTTAGAATATTTCATATCTGGACAATATTGAAAGTTTGTTGAAAAATGAAAAAATTGAAACTGATATCATAAATACTATAACGATAAAACAAAGTAATAGTTTGATAAATGTTAAATCTCCAACTGACGATAAAAGTTCCGAGTACTGGACCATCAGCCACTATAAAGTCAAAAAATATTAAGAATGTTGATAGCCGGAATAGGTAATATAATATATTTATATTATACTATTTTCCTCGGTCAATGTAGGAAATAATTAAAAGCTTTTATAATATATAAATAAATATTTTGTAGAGGAGACCAGGACAAAGCACATAGGTTTACTTAATGTGTCAAAACTCAAAAATGATGTTAACCCATTTAATAATTGTATGATATAAACACACATTCATATCAAACAATTATTAAATAATATATTTAATTCCTTATACCTAATCATAAAAAAAAACAAAAAAATATAAAATTCTTCTAAGTTAAATAAAAACAAAATAAAAAATTATCTTTTCATATTATAATTAAATATAATATTAACGAAATATAACATTTCCACTTTGTCCGGTTTACCCTGGTCACCACCTACTGTAAAATACTTGTAATACATTTTTTTGTAATAATATTACTATTATGTTTTAGTTTTTTTTTTTTTTACATGGAAAGAAGCTGAATGTAGTCTTAAAGTAACGATAACCGATCAAGGAAAAGATCAACAGCTTAAGAATGATTTATCAGAGATCGTACAAACAATATTTACACGCTTTATGTCTGATCCACGGTTTAAGATAGTATGGTTGCGTAACGAAACGAGAAAAAGTGTGTTGTGAATGTTCTTACCAAGTACCCTAAGATCATAGAGCGCTCCCAGCGGATTTATATACTAACCAAATGGCAAATAATTATTATGTTAACAACATAAGATAACAATATTGAATATATTTTTAAATATATCGAAGACCTATAATGTTTGAAAAAGGAGATGACGATTTTATATATTTCAAAAACTATAAAAATAGGTACTCGACGAATACCAATTGTTATATACGCTGACTTCGAATGTATTTTAAGTCCTAAACAACCTAATAAATTCATTCAAAGTGGCAAAAAACCAAAAACTCATATTACACATTTACATAAACTTATGAGTTACGGGTTTTATGTAAAAGTTGACTATAATATTATACCAAAAAAAGTAATAAAAAAGTTTGAAATTCCTAGAAAAGTAGTAATATAAAGAGGTAAAAATGCAGCGATAAAATTTATGAATAGTATGATTAGTATAGGAAATAAAATTAATGATATTTATAAAACTAATTTACCAATTAACAAATTAACTTTAAAAGAAGAAAAACATTTTCAGAAGGCTAAGGTTTGTGAAAAATGTTTATTACCTTTTAAAGAAAATAATCTGTTAAAAGTTCGAGATCACTGTCATATAACTGGAAATTACAGACGATGTATTTGTGTTAAATGTAATTTTCAGCAAACTAGTCCATCATTTGTACCAATCTTCTTTCATAATCTGACATATGACGACAGTCACTTCATAATTATTAAAGAAATATGGTAAAAAAATTAGTTCTTTATATTCGGATACAGATTCCTTGATATTATATGCTATTCAAACAGTACATTTTTTCGATGATTTAAAAAATGATTTATTACCATATTTTGACACATCTAATTATCATAAAGACCATTATTGCTTTAGTGAAATTAATTCATAAGGGTCAACCAGGAATGTTCAAAGACGAACTTAAATCAATAATTCTTAAAGAATTCATTTCATTGAGACCGAAATTGTACGCTTATAAAACCATAGATGATACTGTAGAAAAAAAAAAAAAAGCAAAAGGTGTAAAAAAATATATAATAAAAAACCATTTGAAATTTATTGATTACATAGAGATATTAAATGCTTTTATTGTTGAGAAAAAACAATCTCACAGAAACACGAATTTCATTCAATCGAATAAACATGTTGTTCATTCGAAAACAATGAACAAGCTTGTTCTCAGTGCCAATGACGATAAAAGATATATAATGAATGATGGGATAAATACATTGGCGTATGGACATTACAAACGGACAAAATAATTTAATTAATACATAAAAAAAAAATCTTTATTTTTAAAAAATATGTGAACAAATAAAACTTATACATAAAAAAAATGTCATTTTAAAATATCTGATGAAGTTATCCAATAATTTTCACTTAGATTTAAATATATATTATTATATTTTATACATATTATATAAGGGAATATAATATATTATTATATTTTTTTTTTGGGTTTTATATTGAGTGTTTATTACCCGAGATCATAGACCCTCTATATGGAAAGCGAATAAGTATCTCTGATATAAGAGAACCGAAACATATTTTAAATGCAAAAAAAAAAAAAAATTAACAAATTATAATAATACTTCCGTTAAAATTATTAATAATTTTTTATTTGTGTAAATATTCCATATTATTATAGGTATTGTGGAAATAAAACCAGCAATCAAAAAAAAATTGTTTTCATTTATAATAGCTTTTTGTTTTTTTTTTATACAAAAATTAATAAGTTTCTTTTCAAAACGAATTGACATACCAAAATAGGCAATAAGTAATATTGTAGTTTTTTGTATTTGAATAAGTAATAATTCAATAACTGCAAATCAAGCTATGTCGTATTACCGTTTTTACTATTTATATATTGCTACATATATTTAGGTAAGCAGCAGCTTTAAAAAAAAAAAAGTTCGAATGGATACGCACGGATATTAAAAATAACACCGCGGCGTTAACGTGTGCGAATTTTATATTGACGTGATCCGTCATGGTCGACCGTTCAAGAAATAATAATCGTCGCTACCGAAACGGCGAGACGCGCTGAATGAGCAGTGCCACAGACTATAAGTAGTGGGCGTGACTTAAACGCCGCGCGTTTGCGGATCCCCAAAACACTTAACAGCGCGTTCTCTCGGCCGTTGTATACGTTTCGCTTTAGGTGTAGCGTCCTCTTAAGTTCTGTTTTATAACCTTATCAGCACTTGTAAATATGAAAAAATTAGCACATTTCTTTTTAATAAACCATATTTTTCCTGATTAGAGGTCTCAGAGTACAAATAAATATTTTCAAATCTTAACCCGTTCGCATGTGTGATCAGATTATACATTATATTTGTTTTTACTGAACCACTGGGGCCAACTAGTATAGCACGTATAGTACCGGGTAATAACGAACCGTGTCTTGATGGTTTTTTTACTACCTGAACATCTACATTTAAAACATCATTATCTTCAATAATAAAATAATAAAATTATTACTATTATTATTAATTTACCCTGATAAAAAGTAAACTATACAATCAAAAATTGTAGAATTTGAACTTGCATAATTATGATCCTTAAAGATATCATCAAAGTCCCAGTGACCTTGCTCGACTATTGAATCCATTTTTTCTTTAAGTTTATTAATTTTTGTTTGTCGTTCTGAACTTTCATTTTGGTCGTTAATAATATTTTTTAAATCATTTAGAGAAATCATTGGGACATTGTCTAAGAACACATTTCAATTAACTAATAACCATCAGAAGTATAAATAACAATTACCTTCCAAGATGGTACAATTTCCTGACTTGGGTGGTTTGATTACTGAATAAGCTGATAACATTCTATAGAGTTGCAAAAAAGTTGGAGTTGACGGATGGTCATTTGGTCCTGAAATCTGACTTATGATACCAAAAAATTTCTGCAAAAAATACCATCAATTACAATAATATTAATGAAGTACAAATTTTTGATAAATTTACTTCAACACAATGCTGATTAAATTTTGTAACTAGAACATAATCAAAACCACAAGTATGCAATACATTAATTAAATCTAAAGTAGATTTAATTGTTACTCCAAGACCTTCTGCAGTGTTTTTTTGTTAAAATGTTGTCCTCTGTTATTAATTTGTTCAATACATTTGTTTCCCAGTCGTTCAACCAAATTAATGTATTCTCTAAAACCTTCAAAACACAAATCAACCTGAACAGTTATGATAGTCATTTAAGTTTTTAATAAATACAAGAAAATACTTTCCAATAGTTTTTCTTTCATAACACAAATTTCTATAACATGTAGGTATTCTAACACAACACAAAAACTCATGCTCATGCTACACATATATTAAAACCTCTATATCTTTGCTATTTTTTTTTATTCCTTCCCCAGGAAATCTTCTATTCAAAGCATCAAAGAGGTCATTCATTATTGAAGTAAACTTAATGGTTTCTTCACAGTTTTCAAAGCCACTAACTAGTTTTCTCTTAAAAAATGTTATCCCAGTAACCATAGAATTATTAAACACCTAAAGAAATACATATATTAGGGGGTCTCGACCCTCGCTTTGTGGATTACATTCGAGGAACGTACCAGCGTTCAGAGACGTTTATCCAGGTGAGCGGACAATGTTCGAGGGGTATTAGTCCACGATGTGGCGTTAGACAGGGGGACCCCTTGTCCCCGCTTTTATTTAATCTGGTGGTAGTAGACAGTGGTCTAAAAAAAATCCCAGAAGCCGTAGGTTACACTCTAGGTCGAACCACAGTGAACGCGATTGCGTTTGCGGATGACGTGATTTTGGTGGCGGAAACGCCGGCGGGATTGCGTCAGGCGTGCGAAGCGTTCACGAAACGGTTGGAGGTAACCGGTCTTAGGGTGAACGCTCTGGCATGATCGTTTCACGGACGAACGTGGGGACATTGTTATGGGCATGATAAAACGCAAAAACCTAAAAATTCAAAATAAGGAAGGCTATCCACCGACGTTTAGAAACAGGAGAACGGCCTGTCTGGACGTGACCCTAGCGGGTGGAAGCGTGAGGGTCGGGGACTGGCAGGCCACCCATGATCTTACGTCGAGCGATCATGCAATGATACGTTACGGCATCAGAACGCAGGGCGAAGCAACCGAGAACTCCAGGAGGGAGAAACATAAATATAGCACAACCCGAATAAAATGGGATGAATTCCGTAAGACCTTGACTAGCGGCCGAGATAAAAGGCGAGCCGAACTGGAGTGCGCTGACGTGGATACGAATGCGATCGCACTGATGGAAGTACTTACGATAGCTTGCGGCGACAAACACGCAAAAATGGGCTCGCGGACTAGGGCAAAAGAACGAAACGCTCGAAGGAGAATTAAGCACTCTCGGACGATGGAAGGCGAGGAATGACATGAGAAGACGGGCCATCCGCAAAATATTCAGGCAAAAGAAAAACACACACAAAAAACACTGCTTTAAGGCCAGGCAAAGAGCATGGCGAGAATTTGTAACGGAAACGGGTAACGCCGTACCGTGGGGAAATTACGACGAGAACTAACGAACTCCTTGAAAAAGCATCGCTCTGGGCGAAACAGCGAAAACTCGTGTTCTCTGCGGCCAAGTCGCAAACCTTTGCTAAAAAAATTGCTAAAGCGTCCTTTACTACAACTGAATAGTTGCGTTCTGCATCACTTAATATTTTGGAAATAAATGTGATAGGTCTTTCTATTCCATCAGGTAATATACTAGACAACACTGCACCTATACCACAATACTTGAAGCATCGCAATTCAGTCTCAGCTCCAAAGACGAGTCATAATGTATTAACACATTTTCTGATGCAACCATTTGTTTTGCTTTGTTAAAAGCTACTTCACATTTATCTGTTCACTTAAAAGTTTGTCCTTTTTTTAACAATCTATACATTGGTTCTAATAAGCTAGACACGTTGTTTATAAATCTACCATAATAATTTATCATTCCAACAAATGCTCTAACACCATGTATATCTAGGGGTCTGGGTGCCTTAATAATAGCTTATACCTTAGCTGGATCTTTTTTTAAACCCTCCTCATTAATTATATGTCCCAAATAACAAATTTCTTTTTGAAAAAAACTACACTTATTTAAATTAACTTTAAATCCTGCACGTTCTAATCTTACTAGCAAATTCTTCAAATTCTTTGTATGTTCCTCATCTGAACTATTACATCATCAAGAAAATTCATCGTACCTTTAAGTCCTAATAAGGTTTCTTCTACTATCTTTTGAAATATATCACAAGCGGGTTTAGTTCCATAAGGTAAACGATTTACAGTATAAATTCCTTTATGTGTACTCCAGGCCAAGACTTTACTAGTCTCTTCATCCAATAATAATTGATTATACGCATTCTAAAAATCAATTTTTGAAAATGTTTTTCCTCCTTGTAGCGTAACAAATAATTCCTCAACTTTAGGTAAGGGGTGTTTAACATCCTCTAGATATCTATTAACTGTAGTCTTGTAGTCACCACACAATCTTATTTTACCATTCTCTTTTAAAACCGGCACTAATGGTGTTTCCCAATTATTATTATCAACTAGCCTAATCACACCATATTTTTCTAACCTATTTAATTCTTCCTCTACCCTATCCTTAAATGCAAATGGCACCGATCTTGGTCTAACAAAAATAGGAGTTGTATTTGCTTTCAATTTAAGATTAATCTTTTTAAACTTATAAGTTCCTATTTCATCTTTCCATAACTCTTTGTGTTCTTTTTAGCAACTCATTAAATTTACTTTCTTCAATAGTTGACTTTCCACTATCTAATTTATAAATACCAATATTAAATTCTTTCATTATATCACGCCCAATTAACGGTTTATTGTCACTCTTAACAATAATAAAGATACAAATTTTTTTTTATGGATTTACTATCAATTCCACCTCACCAATTGGTTTAATTATAGCTCCATCATATCTTTTTAATCTAACTAATGTTGGCTTTAATTCACATTTCCAAAACCTATCCTTATAAACACTTCCAGGTAACACAGACACTCCTGCTCCTGTATCTAACTCCATTTCCAACAACACTTCATTAAACAATAATTTAATTGTGAATGCTTTATTACAGGTTATTATCACCTAAATTAAACATATTAATATAGTCTATCTTATCATCTAAGCTATCTTTTACTTGCTCAATAAAATTATTAGCCTTATTATTTTTTACTTTAGATTTACAAACTTTGGCTAAATGCCCTTTTACATTACATAATTTACAAATATATTCTTTGTACTTACAATCGCAAATTTATGATTAGTTTTACCACAAACATAACACGCTGCTTCGTTGTATGTGTTACTCCTTTCCTTGATACTTGATCCTTTTTGATTCCTTCCTGCTTTTTTACTGTCGAACTGCAAACCTTTTGACTGCTTCCCTTTCCAACCTTGAACATTCAATTTATGAAATTCCGTTGTTGCATTCTTTGTAGTCGTTTCATATTTCAATGCCAACTCTACTATGTTTTTCAACGTCTTTTCCTCTGGAACTTCTTCACATAATCTGTCCAGCACTCTTCCTGGTCGAAGGCCCGCCACAAACTTATCTTTAATAACATCATTTAGTCTAATACCAAATTTACAATCGATTGAAGCACTTTTAAGAGTCGCAAACCACATGCCGATCGTCTCTTCTTCTTTCTGTTTAAGGTTGTAAAATTCTATCCTTTTACGGAATAATAACACCGTAGGTGTAAAATGTCCTCGCAATAAATCACATATTTCCTCATATGGTCTTTTTTTTTGGTAAGATTGGATCACTTAAATCTTTTACAATTTTATAAGACTTACTCCCAATTACTGACAATAACACTGGTACTTGGCGTTCTTTTTCGATTCCATTGGCTAAAAAATATTGTTCGAGCCGTTCCTCGTATAACTTCCATTCTTCTGACCCATCGAACTCAGCCATGCTACCAATGCTGCCGTATACCCGGATATCTGTTTTTTGTTCAGCCATATTTAACTCGACCCTTCCGACAATTAATTGACACTCACTGAACGAAATAAAAACAATACCATTTATCCTTCGTCGCCAATGTAATAACTTGCATATTTATATAAGTACAACGTATACGAGGTAAGACTTATAAGAGCATACTGCTCACTTTATTATATAACAACATAACCTTAATATATAATAACATTATAAGTGAATAGCTCGAGGATCATTCAACAACCATCTTCAAAGTCATTCGATTTACGAGTTTTTCCCGAGTGCAAGGACAGGATCTAAAGTAATTCAGTCACCATCAAATTTAATATATTACAAATTGAATAAAATACATATTGACTCGATAACCGTTCAGCTGGTTGACCGAGATCATAATTTGATTGATAATTTTGGTGGGACATTAACAATCGTATTGCATAATATTAAACGTTACGGGTCTTGAGATGGGATTGAAATTCAATATAAACCCACTACTTCGGATTAGTTCAACTAGTCATACGACTAAAATGATAACGGTATCATCAAATAAAGTTAAAAAATTGACGAGTAAAAATAAAAAACTTTTACAAGCTCTGGGTTATCAAATAAAGCGGAATGCCTGAAAGTGATATTTTAGATATAACTACACAGTACGAAACGGATTTTAAAATTACGAAAATTGAATATCATTCATACACACCGTATACAACATCATTTAATAATAATGACGAAATACGTATATCAATCCAGCAAACGGATGTTTATCCATATTTACACGAAAGCTTTATTTTTTTAGAAGGAACAATTATTACGGAAGCTGATAATGTGAAACTGTCTAATAACTGTTACTCTTATCTCTTCGAACAAATACGATTGGAAATCAATGGGATAGAAGTAGATAGCACTCGTGTTCTTGGAATCACTAGCTCGTTGAAAGGTTACTTTTAGATCTTTTGAAACTTTTGAAAAAAGCTAAAAAAGTTGTATGGAATTTGAAAACTGCATCAAAATTAGAAAAACCACGATTCATTATAATTGGATTACAAAGAGGACGTAAAAATTCGTTAGCAAAATATTGTAGTATATTTGATCATTGTCACCTGACAAATGTTAAAGTATTTCTGGACTCGATAGTTTATCCATACGATAATTTGAATTTAGATTTCACTAAAAATAATTTCACCTTATTATATGATATGTATACATCGTTTCAAGAATCGTACTATGAAAAAAGTATACGGAACCCGATATTGAGTCCATCCACTTTTCTACCAAATGCTCCAATTATAGTCAATTGATACTTCGAAACAGAACGATTCAGCCACAGCCTCAGCAGTAGATGTTCAATTAGAAATTGAAGCATCAGAATCGCTTACAGGTGTAACTGCTTATTGTTTATTAATTCATGATAGAATTGAATATGTACCTTTTACTAGAGAAGTAAGGCAACTTGTGTAAATAATTTTTTAGAATTAATATATAATTGTATTTGTAAATAAAAATAATATATATTTTATCAAATTGTTTTTTTTTTACTACTAAACTAAAAGAAAAATTACACCAAAATGTATTTGTATAACAAATAATATAAATAAATATACACAGTTCTATGGTGTGTTACACGATCACATAAAATATTTAAGAAATCACACTTGCCAGATTTTGTGTTACACGGTGGAGTATGTAGAAATGCCTCGTTGAAATGAAAAAATCTCCCTGTAAAAAAGGTGCTCAGAAGGTACATTAGGGTTTTTGAGATTTTTGTTACACGGTGGAGCATGTAGAAATGCCCTGTTGGAATGAAAAAATCTCCCTGTAAAAAAGGTGCTCAGAAGGTACAAATATATACTACTAATAAGTATATAAAAATTAATATTAAGCTTATGCTAATAACTTAATTAATTATGGACTTGGCCAATAAGTCACAGGTATTATTATTTAACTTATTACTTATAAGTATGATTATTTTTATGTATTATATATTATAACTACTATGTTCTTACTAATCATTGCTAAAACAGCCTGTGTCATTAACCATTTAGAATATAAAATGTATGTTACTAAATAATATGTATTATTTAGGTTATATTGTCAAACGGTTCAAAGTCAGCAAATCACATGTTTTCTACTTATATGTTAGATAATTTATCTTTCACACCACGAATTAAGATATAAGCCAATTATGAGGTATATTTTAATTCGTGTTTCACACTTATTTGTTTTATTTAACATCGAAAAAACAGTTTAAAACAAAAAATACGGTTTAAAAAAAAAAACACAACATTCACTTGGATTTTACACTGTTGTAAACATATGGTTTATTCGTTTCAAACAATTAACAAAACGTAATATATACATATTAATATATTATACAATAAACAAATATTTTAAATTTATATTTTAAACATGTTTAAAACAA
Source organism: Nasonovia ribisnigri (assembly GCA_027563435.1). Taxonomy (NCBI): domain Eukaryota; kingdom Metazoa; phylum Arthropoda; class Insecta; order Hemiptera; family Aphididae; genus Nasonovia; species Nasonovia ribisnigri. The sequence continues at coordinate 32 of JANEHU010003186.1, read as the reverse complement.
AAATTTATTTAACTATTGTTATTTATTATAAT
>JANEHU010003184.1:0-31459 GCA_027563435.1 Nasonovia ribisnigri | reverse complement strand
GATAATATAACAAAATTAATATATTTGTGAGTATTATTTATAAATGTTAATAGACAATAAAACATAATTATAACTGAAATAGAATCCTAGTAATTTAAATATATTTAAGATCCTGATATCTACATATCTGCCCCTGGCTACAGTATTTATATCTATAGGATCCATACGATTCTCCCTGGATATCTTATATTTAACTGGTCATTCCCCCGACCACGTTACATATTGGTGGAGGCGCCGTCGCCTGTAATAAATACAGTTATATTTAAGTCCTAGGATTTTGTTTCGGTTTTAATTAATTTAGGTATTAAGAGAGATAAACAAACTTGAAAGAAAATTTTTAATTATAAGTAAAATAAGGTTTTGAATAAAGTAACTTTAAGTGATTAATATTGACTATAGGTTTTAAGAAGAATTTTAAGTTTTAAAAGAGACAATTGAATTTAAGGGAAAAAATTATCATAAGTGAAATAAGGTTTTGAATAAAGGAAGTTTAAGTAATTAATATTGAATATAGGATTTAAGAAGAATTTCAAGTTTTAAAAGAGACAATTGAATTTAAGGGAAAAAATTATTATAAGTGAAATAAGGCTTTGAATAAAGGAAGTTCAAGTGGTTAATATTGAATATAGGTTTTAAGAAGAATTTTAAGTTTTAAAAGAGACAATTGAATTTAAGGGAAAAAATTATTATAAGTGAAATAAGGTTTTGAATAAAGGAATTTTAAGGGATTAATATTGACTATATAGGTTTTAAGAGAAAATTTAAGTTCTAAGAAAGATAAACGAATGTGAAATAAATTAATTTAGGTCAGATAGGTCAGATAAGTTTTGAACAACGAATTTTCGATTGATAACATTAAGCATAGATTTTAAGTATTAAGGTAACAATTAGTATATATGTTAGAATATAAAAAATTGCATAAAATTTAAAAATACATAAAATAAAAAGGGGGTTAGAAAAGTTAACCATAATTAATCTATTTGGACCGAGTATTTTCTATTAGTAGGGGTAGATAAAGAATGGAATGTGGTATTTAAAAAATAAAGATAATAATTTGACTATAAATTTAAATACAGAAAATATTAAATTGGTATCTCAGAATTTTAATTTATTGAAAGCCGATAAAGAAGAATTATTAGAATTTCTTAATAATTTAACATTAGAACAAGTACAGATTTTATTTAATGCTAGTAACGCAATTCAAATAAAACATTTTAAAGGCAACATAAAAAATTTAAACGACAAAAAATTAGATATTTTTGAATCTTCCTTATCACAAGAAGAATTTGATATATTTTTAATGGCAAATTAGGGCAATTACCATACATAAAGAAAGATAGGTTGCAAACGATTTTACACGAACAATTTGGCATAGTAACAGACGTCCATACTCAAGAATAATTAAGAGATTTAGCACGTAATATCATACGGAAAAATATTACAATAAATAACGAATCAGTGGATATATTAACTAATAACTTAACGGAAAACTTAGAAGTCATAACAAATTCAGACGATAGAAACAGTTTAAGTCCGGACGACAAAACATCTATTTTAGACAAAACATTAGATAGCAACAATTTAGATAGAAACCAAGCAAATTGCATAGAACCAACAAAAATAACTAATAGTTATAACAATAAAAACGAACTAAAATCAAAAATGGAATTTAAAACAATGATCCATCAACCCCAAACTTTCTCGGGAAAAATGGGAGAAGACGTTGACTCTTTTATAGAAAATTTTGACTTAGCTGCTATAATAAACAACTGGAAACAAACAGAAAAAATTACGCTATTACCATTATACTTGAAAGACTCGGCATCAAAATTTTTTAAATTAATATAAACCAAAACACCAAACATAAACTGGGAACAGACTAAACAACAAATAAAAGAGAAATTTACTAATATTGGGAATGATAAATTACTTAGAATACAATTAAATCAAAGAAAGTTAATGGACAACGAAACTTTAAATGAATTTATAATAAATATGATGGAACTTTGCTATAAAATTAACCCAAACATGATAGAGGAAGAAATTTGCGAGAAAATATTGGCGGGTTTACCAGATGAAATATACAATAAAATAGAAATTTTAGACAACACAAACATAACTAAAATAACAGAAAATTTAAAAAGATACGAATTAGCGAAAATGGTTAGAAAAATAGACGAAAAACAAAATTCAAATGTAGATAAATTAAATGAAGAGATAAATATTCTAAAAAAACACATTCAACAATTAACCACAGATATAAGGGAAAAACCGTTGTAAAACCGTACAATAAATTATACCAATGGAACTAATAACAATAGCGAAATTTATAATCAATAATTTCAAAGTCAATATTTTCCACCGCGTTTTAATCCGAACCAACAAAACTCTAACTTGACATACAATCAAATTAGTCAAAATATACCAAATACATTTACACAACAACAAAATCAGTATCAAAACTACCAACATTGGAACCCTCCAAGACCGATACCAACATGTTATGGATGCGGCAAGGTTGGACATATTAAGAGAAATTGTTACAATAAAAAAAAACTAAAAGTCCTGCAGGCACCTGGGTCTGTGAAGGGTATATTTTCAAAAACCAGGAATAACGATAGTATAACCAATGAAATAAATCATATAATATATAGTTGCTACAAAATAAACGAACAAAAACATAAAATCGAAATATTAGGAAAAGTTAATGATCAACCGACATTACTACTGTTAGATACAGGAGCTAGTGTGACAGTTATAGATAAAAAAGTGACATTACTTGATAATATAAAGCCAATTAACGATATGTATTTAAAAACAGCCAACGATTCAAAATTAAACATATTAGGCACAACGATAATTAAAATACAAATAGCATCGCTCATAATACGCCATCAGGCAGTGGTAGTAGATAATTTATGCTCCCCAATCTTATTAGGTTTAGATTTTATGACAAAAACACAAATAGTCATGAATTTAAAAGACAATTTAATATTAATAAGATATGAAAATCAAGAAGTAAAATTGCCAATAGAAACTCAGAAATTAAATAACGATATACAGGGAACCCAAGTACATTGCTTTTCCCACGAAATATTAAACGAGTATCAACAATTTTTATTGCTTAATAATAATTCAGAACATTTTAACCATACGAGTAGATACGAAGAAATAACTGGCGATTTGTTCAGCGATCAGTCAAGTGACGCTATCGCTCACTGTGTCAGCGAATGCTTAACGATGAACCGTGGTATCGCCTTACAGTTCCGTAAAAAATTTAACAATATCGACAATTTAATTTCACAAAAAAAAAGAGTTAGGGAAATCGCAGCTATTAAAACAGAAAAACAATGGGTATTATATTTAATTACTAAAAACCACTATTACGAAAAACCAACGTACGTTAACATATTCGTGACATTACAAAACCTGAGAACATTTTGCTTAGAACAACAAATTAAAAGAGTAGCATTACCTAAAATATGCGCAGGACAAGACGGAAAGGAATGGCCCATTATTTCCAATATGCTGAGGTTCATATTTCGAAATACGTGCATAACAATATCTATTTATGACATAAACAAGTCAATATTAAAAAATAATGAAACTACCGACAAAATTAATAATAATGGAATGGGATTTTTTTTCGCCGACCATATTGACCACACACTGAGGGAAAATATTTTATTAGACGCGTCATACTTAAACAAAATCGAAGAAGTACCTTCTGACGGCGATTGTGGCGCACATGCGCTACGTGTTTGCTTGAGAGAAGAAGGGCTAGAGGTATCCACTATAGAAATACTAAGAAAAATTAATATACCAAATACAAAATCGGGATATCATGATACGGTACGTAGCGGCGACCAGTACAAAGTACAAGCACCGCCACGACCTAGTCTACACTTTTGTCAACCACCACCACGGGATACGACGTCGCGACTCGGTCGACTCTCCCACCGCGCCGCAAAGGCACAAGGCGGGACGGGAAGACAAGTCGGGCAAAACGAGTACCGGCCGTCGGCGCCTCGCTCTCTTTCGTTTCAGCGGCGACAACGACAACGACATCGAAAACTGTTTTTTTTGTTACATCCATGTGGTATTACAATACGACCGTGATTTTATTATATATTTATTTATTAAACGTTTTACAGTATATATTCAGTTAAAAGTTTACACTTGTGTTAAGTTGTTTAAGTTTCTATAGTCGAAAAACCGTAGTCCGACGTAAAAACATTAAATCGAGACCGGCTCCTCCGCGGTGTCATACGAACAAAAGAAAAACACCGCCGTAGCCGCGTCAAATTGGCTCCCCGCAGAGGAATCATCGCCTCAAGACAGCAAAAAGGTAAGAGTTTTCACGCTGACACATACCTCGGTAGACTGCTTATATTAAGTTAACATTAAGTCCCTCAGCCAGGAGTGTGTTTGCCGGTTAGCTAGGATTCCCAGTGGACATTACGTAAGATTTATTTCGAGCACGTAACAGGGAATTCCGCGCAGCCGTGCATAACCGTGATACGGATTGGGAAGTAGTTATATAACAACCACCACCCCTCCGCAATACCTACCTTTTCGTCCCGCGACACTACTGTCGATAACAGCACAGCGCGCAGGCCAAAACCGGTTCAGCCGCTGCAGCCGTCAGCTGCCGCCGCCGAGTACGTGACCGAGTTCTACTATTCTTGGAACACAACGGCGGTATCGTCAACAGCTGACCCATTAGCGTAATCATAAAGATAAAACGTAAATTTTCGTAGACATCGCGCGAATCTTACGTTTCATTCCGTTTGAAAAAAAAAACAACTCTAAACCAAACACACATACACACACCAAACACAAGCAACCACACCAAACAACAGTTTAACGACCACATTTGTAATTAATCCTACAATATGACTGGAAAAACGTTACAACAGTTGTCATTGGCAGAGCTGCGTAGCGAGTGCACGGGCCGCGGACTCAGCGCGTCTGGGTCAAGGGCGGATGTGTATATCAGGTTAGAAGAGAACATTAGGGAAAGTGGACTAGTCCCCGAGAATGTAAGGTTCGAAACAGTGCAGTCCCCAATCACAGGATTACAGGACGGTACTGAACACGCACAACCAACAACATTAACGCTGGAAAGCACGAACGCCAGTCGGATTTTCAGACAGCCGTCCGGGGGAAATTCGACAAGCCTCGGGGCAAGTCAAGAACCCACGGACAACCTGTCAGAACTCCGCGGCTTCCAGTCGACCATGCAAGAGGTCCAGTCCTCACAACCCCTACACAATGACATTTTTAAGACTGCAGCGGAACAGCTGCATATGTTGAAACTAACGTTGCCACAAACGAACGACACAACGTCGTTCGAGGCACGTCTAATGGCGCTGGAGGCAAGCATGACGCGGTTCTTCACGGAACCGCGCTCGATCGCCACACAGCAGCCACACGACTTGGCGGCCCCGCAATACGTCAACCACCCGTCACCTGCACACATAACAACTCGTACACACGATAGTTACCAGTCGGGTAGGTCGTACGAGCGCAACGACGGCGGCGCTCAGCCGAGCACCAGTCGCGTTACCGCCGCGAACAACAGACCGTTTTTCGCGCGCGACACTCAACACGACAACACGGGTCACAATACACGCGCGTCACAATACGCGCCATACGATACACGCGCTCAAGAACGATCGGTACTAATACCATACGACGATTTGCGCACAGCAAGGTCATCGCTACCCGAGTTCTCCGGAACAAGGGCCGAAGACCCCGTCAGGTATATAGATAATACCGAATCGATACTTGCGCAAGCACGTATCCACCCAGCGGGTTGGTGTAGGGCGGTCGAACCGCAGCTGAAAGGAGCGGCAGGTACATGGTACACAACTATCAAGGTACTAGACCTATCCTGGGAAGAATTTAGGGTGGAATTTTTCGAAAATTTCAATAATTCCGAAATTCAATCCCGGCTGCGAGCCGACATAGTGTCAACACGACAAAAGCCCACACAAAAGCTAACGGAATTTGTGCTGAGTAAAAACCAGCTAGCGCGCCGCGTAAACACCGGCCTATCCGAATCGGAATTGGTAGGTATTATCGCCGGACTAACGCGCGACACTTTCCGTACGCACATCCGTCTGCACCGTCCGCAAACGTTCAGCGAACTGCGACGCATCGCAGGCGTTTTGGACCCGGCAACGGACACCACCGACCCGACCCCCAAACAATGGACACCAAAGCCCAAAAAGGGTACGGATACCCCACAAACAGCCCCCCCGGTAAAAAAAAAATATTTTGGCAAATCATCCGATGACCAGCCACCGGGGCCGTGCAGATATTGCGGGGAACTCCATTGGAACAACAAATGCCCACACCGACCGACCAGGCCGGGAAACGACGGGGGAGTCGACGAGGACTAGTCCCCCTCATCGACTCAACACCAACCCCCCACTCATCATCACCAAAATTCGGTAATACACACGGGAAAAATAAACGCTATCGAAGAGCGCGCAGTACGGAAGTTCAACACGTTGAACAACCGACTACGAAAATTTTTTCCGTGTCACCACCTATCGACACCCGTCCACAGACCCCCAACCTACACCACCCCACCACCGATCACACTCACCTCACCGGTGACACGTGTGATCAACAACAGTCGGCTCATGGGGCAGCCACAGGTGTAGGGACAAAGGCAACAGAGAAACGGGTGTTCACCAGCACAGGTGACGGGGAAGCGAGCACACACACCGCGCTTATCCCCGCAATAGGTCAGTCTGCGCAACAGCCGAGCACAGAGGCAACCGATAGGGACAGTATGGTCTTGGCGGTAAACGCCGACGACCAAACAGTTTCCGTCGCGGTTCAGAACCAGTTGCCCCGTTCGACAGACTGCAATACGACTAATAACGGTACGCGAACACGCCCGGACAAAATTCCGACCCCTGCGGTCGAACTCGAATTTCCGTCAGGCTTCGTAACAGCCCTATTAGATTCGCAGGCACAAAAATCATACGTAAACCCGTCAGTAGCCCGTAAATACGGCAAAACACCTCCCCACGGACCAACAAACACAGTCCGAATGGCGGACGGTCACACTGCGACAACCAGTGGCACCACCTCATTCGAAGCTAGAATAGGGGCACTCGATATAAAATTCGAAGCAACTGTTCTAGACAATTTGTATTGCGACGCGTTACTAGGACACGACTTCCTGGTCAACAATGAAGTCTCTTGGGATTACGCCGCGTGCACAATACACATGGGTAGGCAAATTCGTACGTCAGCATGCTGGAAAGGGAAGTCACAACCACCCACCACTAGGCCAGACTTGTCACAATTAGAATTTGGTAACGACACCGAAACGCGCTCGAAACTAACCAAGATATTGAATAAATACGCGGTAGTGTTCAGTGACAAAGTAGGCCGTACCAAATTAATTGAACACGAAATTTTGCTAAAAGACCCATCTCCAATCGCGCTCAAACCATACCCGTACCCACAGCAAAAACAAACCGCTATCGACGAGATGGTGCGCGATATGGAAACCCAGGGGCTCATAGAACCAAGCACCTCACCGTGGGCCGCACCAGTAGTATTGGCAAAGAAAAAAGACGGAACATTTCGTCTCTGTGTCGACTACAGGCGGCTCAACGACGTGACGGGATCCGACGCGTACCCTATGCCAGATCTCAACAAAATGATTAGGCAAATGCGGGGCGCGAAAATTTTCAGCATTTTTGACCTAAGGTCGGGGTACTGGCAAGTGCCATTACATGAAAATGCGCGAAAATACACGGCTTTCCGAACACGCAGAGGGCTGTTTCAGTTCAGGGTCCTCCCCTTCGGTCTAAAAAATAGTCCAATGACGTTCGTGAGACTCATGAACGAGGTCATGAGAGGTTACCAGGATGATTTTGTACAAGTATACCTAGACGATATTGTAGTATTTTCACGGGACGAGTACGAACACCAGGCCCACCTAGACAAAGTTCTCGAGCGGCTCAAGAGGTTCGGACTAACGTGCAACACAAAAAAATGTAAAATCGGTTTACGCGAAATTTCATTTTTGGGGCACATTGTAGACTCAGAGGGCATACAAAAACAACCGGAAAAATTGGTATGCATCGACAATTTTCCAGTTCCAAAAAAGGTTAGAGACGTGCGTAAATTTTTGGGCGTATGCAACTGGTACAACCAATTCGTAGACAATTACGCGGATACCATAGCACCTCTCACTAATTTATTGAAACAGGGGGTACGGTGGAAGTGGACAGATGTAGAGCAACGCGCGTTCAAATCAATAAAAAACGCGCTAGTCACATCACCGAAATTGTCACCACCCGATTATAACAAACCGTTTTGTCTGCAAACCGATGCAAGCGAAATAGGAGCCGGTGCGGTACTTTTCCAACGGGGTGACAGACCGGAGGAAAGACGCATAGTGTCCTACGCAAGCAAAAAGTTTAGCGAAACGCAAGCAAGGTACGCCGCGGTCGAACGCGAGTGCCTAGCGATAATCTGGGCGACCGACAAATTCCGGCCATACCTGGAAACCCGACGTTTCGAACTCCTAACCGACAACTCGGCACTAACATGGTTACACAGGGCTAAGGACAAAAATTCAAAATTAACACGTTGGTCACTTCAACTAGCTAATTTAGATTTCAGTACGGTGCACGTCCCGGGAATACAAAACGAAGCACCCGATTTGTTATCCCGCGACCCGGCACCGGGCCCACCCGTAGACGAAGAACGACTTGAGGAAAAATTGGTAGGGGCCCCGATAACGCCGACAACCAACATTGACCTCGAGTCCGAACGTATCTTCACTATGGTAGAAAACCACGATAGTGACGACACACCCCTCACCGCGACAACGCTCGGAAAGTGGCAGTCCGAAGACGCTACAATTCGCGACGTAATCGACGGTCACAGGGGGGACGGACCAACGCGGACCACTAGGAGCGCAAAATCGGAAACCGACAAATATGTTTTCACCGACGGCCTCTTACGCGTAACCGTAGGCCCCCACACAACCATCGTGATACCAAGAACCAAAATACAACAAGTAATTTGGAGGTGTCACGATCACGCCTTATCCAACCACCCAGGTTGGAAAGAGACGTACCGGGCGGTTCGACAACGGTATCATTGGAAAGGTCAAAAGAACGACGTGAGGTTATATGTCGGTGCGTGCCACGTGTGCGCGTGTACGAAACCACTTAACTCGCGTCCGAATGACCCAATGCAACCAAGAACCCCCCGCCAACCATGGGAAGTTATCAGTGTCGATCTTATGGGCCCATACCCCCGCTCCGGTAAGGGAAAATCGTACATACTGGTAGCAACCGACTGTTTTAGTAGGTGGACCGAGGCTTACCCCTTAGGAACAGCGACCTCTAGGACAATAATCGAAACGTTAGAACGTGAGTTCTTTTCCCGTTTCGGTTACCCCCGCGTGTGTCTCAGCGATAACGGCCCCCAATTCGCGTCAAACGAAATGCTAAACGCGTTAGAACGATGGGGAGCACAGGGTTGGACAACTCCGATATACCATCCGAGAGCCAACCCAGTGGAACGCCGAAATCAAGATTTAAAAAAAGGTTTGCACGCACGGCTTGTCGACGGCAAACATAAATCTTGGGACACAAAACTACCCGCAATTCTATTTTCGATACGGAACAGGTGTAACGAACAGACAGGCTACCCACCCGCGGTCCTTGTCCTCGGCAGGGAATGCAAGAGACCGGGAGATTGGGCGCTGTCTAAACCAACACCAGTTAACATCGAAAAATCGCAGGAAGAGAGGGTAGTACGGGAAACACGTATTTTAGGCAAAAAGGTAGTGGTAAAACCGAGCGTGAATACCGGCACACCGATAAGGTTCAGCAAGGGCGACGTAGTATACTACAAAGCACACCACCTATCAAAAGCACACAAAAATTTTCACGCCGGCTTTGCACCAAAATGGTGGGGGCCGGTGACCCTAGCGGAACAGGTCGGAAAAGGAGTTTTCCTCACCGACCAACAACCACCGCGCAAAATACATGTGTCTTGCCTAAAACGCGCACCTAAAGGTTAAAAATAAAAAAAAAATTGTTCAGTATTAACCTTCATTTACAGACAACATGACCACACCAACGCAGGAGGAAAAATGGCGACGAGTAGCCGACCTCATAGGGCAGCTGGGGCTGGTTCCGAACACACAGGACCAGCCACGGACAGCCGCCCAAGTCGCCAGAATGACCACCCGCCACCTGCTACAGGATCCGGTGAGGGCGGCAATATACAACCGCGGTTGGGCGGACCGGACCGCGGACATCGAGCGACGGTTGCGACCACAACCGTCAACAACAGCCAGCAACGGCTCGACGTCCCGGCCGCCAAGACGCCAGCCAACCACAGCGGCCACGCACCGGGTCTCCACAAACCAGGAAAGGGGACCCGAGCCACAGCCGCCCCGGGAGCCGGCAACGGTACCCGGGCCGACAGTGGCACCCTCCACATCGGGTACAAAGCACCGGACAGAGGCACAGCTGGCACGGAATAAAAAAAAATTCCAAAAGCTCAAGGAGAAGAGGAAGGCCAGGGAGAGCAAGGCAAGTCAGCAGCATAGACTTGCCAAGCAACCTGCACCGACCTCATATCCGGGAGCGGCCAGCGAACCCCTGCCCGGGCCGGACCAACCGGTAGCGATGGAGGTAGACGGACCGGCGACCAAGGACGATAGGTCCGAGGAGCCGGGACGGTCTGCTGACCAGGCGTCACCCAACCACGCAACGGCCACGGACAACCTGTCCGAGAACGCCTGGTTGGAGGCGCCAGGACTATCGTTGGAGGGACTACCGGAGGTGGAGTACGACAACAGGTCGTTCTTCACGCCGATCGGGTCCCCCAAACAGTGAGGCAGCACGGGTAGGGCCAGCCTACCTCAAGCCCCAGCAAGAGGTAGCGCAAGCCGCAGCACACCCGAAGGGCGGCCGACACCGGTACAAGTGTACCCCGTGTGGTGGTTTGGCGGGGGAGTATGATACGGTACGTAGCGGCGACCAGTACAAAGTACAAGCACCGCCACGACCTAGTCTACACTTTTGTCAACCACCACCACGGGATACGACGTCGCGACTCGGTCGACTCTCCCACCGCGCCGCAAAGGCACAAGGCGGGACGGGAAGACAAGTCGGGCAAAACGAGTACCGGCCGTCGGCGCCTCGCTCTCTTTCGTTTCAGCGGCGACAACGACAACGACATCGAAAACTGTTTTTTTTGTTACATCCATGTGGTATTACAATACGACCGTGATTTTATTATATATTTATTTATTAAACGTTTTACAGTATATATTCAGTTAAAAGTTTACACTTGTGTTAAGTTGTTTAAGTTTCTATAGTCGACAAACCGTAGTCCGACGTAAAAACATTAAATCGAGACCGGCTCCTCCGCGGTGTCATACGAACAAAAGAAAAACACCGCCGTAGCCGCGTCAATCATATGACAGAGGATGATTTAGCATATTTAGCAGACCATTTTAATAAAAATTTAACAATAATTTCAAAACACAAAAACACAGATAATAACCAATTAAATACTGCTATAATATACTGGAAAAAAAACCGACCGACAATAGGAGTAATTCATGAAAATAATCACTGGAATCCAGCATTAATAAATCGAGAATCATCACCACTCACCTTACATAACGCATGCATGTATACAGTTATACCCGATATAAATACTATCACAAAACACATAAACCGGTACTTAGACGAATGTCACGATCGACTAAAGGTATCCAGTCTTAATGAAAAAAATTATTCATTAGATAAATATAACATAAACAATCCCATAGAAATAAAAAATAATGACGTAATCAAAACACCGATTATGTGGTACACTCAGTTTTGCCAGGATTGTGAACACCTGTCAACATCTGAGTCAGCATTAAAATCCCACGAATATTTAAATCATCCTTACTGGACTGAGGGAGGAGAGGTAATGTTTTGCGACGTATGCGGAACTTATATTAGAGAATATCGCAATATAGTAATGAATGAAAACGAAAAAAATTTAGTAGATAGACATAAAAAAACAAAATTCCATCATATAAACAGTTTAAAATTAGCTAATCTGAAAAATAATAGTGAAAGGTTAAATTATAATAATGTACTATATTTTGACAAACAAAACATAGACGAACTAGAATTCGATATAAATCCGAAACTAACCCAATCACAACAGGCACAATTAAAAATAATTTTAAATACATATACTGATTGCTTTGCCAAACACTCAATGGAACTGGGGGCGATAGACGTGGGAGATGTACCTATACCAACAATAACAACAGAACCTGTTAATTTACCACCATATAGATTAGCGTTGACAGAACAACAGGAACTACAGAGGCAAATTAATGAATTATTAAAATTCGGTCTAATAACTCCATCTATTTTCTCATATGCCAGCACGGCATTTCTAGTGAACAAAGCAGACGGTTCAAAGCGATTAGTCATCGATTATAGAAAATTAAATAAACAAGTACCACATCAAAATTTTCCAATAACTCACATGCAAACAGTTTTTGATTGTTTAGAAGGAGCAAAGTTTTTTAATATAATGGACATGCAACAGGGCTTTCTAAATATTCTATTAGGAACAACAGACAGGTACAAATTAGCATTTATAACACCATTTGGACTGTATGAATGGACACGATTCCCATTTGGTTATAAAAATTCACCACGACAATTTTCAAAAGCAGTAGCAAAAACTCTCGCCGGATTATTATATGTTTGAACTATTAACTACGTTGATGATATTATAAATTACGCAAAAACATTTGATGACTTATTAACAATACTACAAAAATTATTACAACGAATAAGAGAGTCGGGATTTAAATTAAAAGTTACAAAGTGTAAATTTGGATATTTCGAACTTAAGATACTCGGACAAATAGTAAATCAGGACGGAGTTAAACCAAATCCCGAAGGTCTGGCTGCAATAAAACAATTTCCAACCCCCAAAACAATAAAACAAACACGGAGTTTCTTAGGTTTGTGCAATTTTTTTAGAAAATTTATCCCTCGATTTGCAGAATTAATTTCACCGATAACTGATCTAACACGGGGACATTATGCCACAAAAAAATCACCTATAAAATGGTCTACATTACATCAAAATGCATTTGAAAAACAAAAAAACCAACTAACTAGTCCACCCCTTTTAAAACACTTTAACCCGGATTTACGTATAATAATATGGACAGATGCAAGCAAAATCGGTATAGCAGGAACTTTACTCCAAAAATCAGATGAAGATAAACAACTGCACCCTGTTAGTGTGCCACTTTAGTTCTCCTCTAAGGGAGAATGTTGGCCATAGGCCTTACAATTATGACGTGTGTGTTCTAATATGTATAGGTTAGCATTTAATCGTAAATACAGTAGAGTTCGTATTACATATATAGGTGTCATGTAACATATTTATATTTATAATTGTTACAGTGGTGATGTTAGTCACTGGTGAGTAGGTTTCATAGTAGTCGACGCCATGTGTTTGTGCATATCCTTTTGCTACCAATCGTGCCTTGTAACGGTATATCTTTCCGTTCCCATCCTTTTTGATTTTATATGTCCATTTACACCCTATTGCTTTCTTTCCTTCTGGCAATTCAACAAGTGACCATGTTTGATTTTTATTTAATGATTTTATTTCTTCGTTCATTGCTTGTTCCCATTCAGCAGACTCATTCCCATTGATCGCTTCTTCATATGAAAATGGTTCACAAGTATTTTCTATTGTCAAGGCGTGGGCTGTATAGTAGTCTTTAGTCCATGTAGGTGGTCGTTTTTCTCTCTTTGGACGTTCAAGAAACGTTTTGTTCAAATCAGTATCGGAATCATGGCAACTTTCTTCTTCTGTGCTGGTCTCTGTTGTATATTGATTGGTGTCAGCTGATTTTATTTTTCTTTCTTCGGGAGCTTGGTCGCTTTCTATATATACTTGTATAGGATCGTTTGTCTTGTTGGTCTCATCAAATTTAATATTCCTACCATTGACAATTTTTCTGTTCTTAGGGTCCCATAACCGATATCCGTGAGTGTTATATCCTATCAAAGTAAATAGTTCAGATTTTTCATCAAATTTATTTCTAGTGTGATTGGGTTTAAGTAAGTAGGCTTTGCATCCAAATACGCGCAAGTTGCTTACATCTGGCTTAGAGCCAAACCACATTTCAGCTGGAGTAACATTATTTAAAGCAGTTGTGTACGACCTGTTCAATAGATATGTAGCTGTCTGTATTGCTTCATTCCACATTTCTTTTGGGAGGTTGCTTTCGATAAGTAAAGATCGACCTTTTTCACATATAGTTCTATTCAACCTCTGCATGTCCATTTTGTTGCGGGGTGTAAGGTGATGTGTATTGAATTTGAATTCCCTTCCCCTCACAGAACTCTCTAAAAGCCTTTGATGTGTACTCACCGCCATTGTCGCATCTGAGTTTGGACATCTTAGTGCTGAAGTGGGCTGTGGCGAATGCTTCAAATATCTTTAACTTGTTTAAGGTATCAGATTTCTCCTTTATCGGGTATACTATAGCAAAGTGTGTGAAATCATCAATAAAAGACACATAGTAACGCTCACCTGACCAGCTGATAGGAGTGATTGGTCCGCACACATCTGTATGTACCAACTGCAGTGGACGTGTTGCTCTTGTGCGTGTGCCGTGAAATGGGTTTGCGGATTGTTTTCCCTTTGTGCATACCGAGCATCCAGATGTGGAGTAGTCTCTTCCTATTTTTAATCCATCAACGATTTTTGATAGCTTTTTCATGTAATTGTCTGATAAGTGGCCAAGTCGCCTATGCCATAGTGGGGTATCATTAATAATGCGCATGTCGGTTCTTGGTGCCGAGAGTGCAGAGTTAGGCAGTTGTGGATCAATATCAAACACTAACTCGTATAAATTACCTTTCCTCATTCCGGATGCTATTACATTACCTTTGTTTTTGATAGAAACTTTACCGTTGTTTATAATTATCTCCATGCCAGCCTTTTCAATTTTTCCTGCGGACAACAAGTTTCGTCGTAACTTTGGAACGAATAATACATCTTTGATGGTAAACTTGCAGATATTTGAGCTTGAGTTAAATGAACAATCAATTTCACCGGTGTGTGTTGCGCACATGTGTTGATTAGATTTTGCTACTCCGATGAAAATGTTATTGGAAAGAGGTCTTGATCGTGATAACAGACTTTTATCATTGATAAGGTTAGGTTAGGTTAGGTTAGGATAATTACCATATTAAATAAAATGTTCATAATTCTTGATAGTGACAATCAACAGCAAGTTTTGATGTCAGCGCATTAATCATAAACTGTAAAATAAATGAATATAATTAGTTAATTGTATTTACATTGAGTTACTTGTAAATTATTGATATGAATATTTTATTAAGCATCATTTAGTTATGATTCCTAAAATATACTTTCATTATTATTGCGCAATGTTAAATCCAGGAGTCTAAACTTTATAAATAAATGAATTTATATGAGATATTTATGAAAGAATAATCCAATAATTCAATCAATTTTTTAGTTTACCATTGAACACAATATAGAAATGTGTAGAATAGAACCATAGATTAAATACATAATACAAGAATACTGAATATACAGTTTAAGAATTTATTTAGAGATTATTTTGCATTTTAAAATAATAAGATCAACAGAAATATTATAAATTATATTTGATGTACAATGCCTATGAGATTTGTTAACACAGAAGATTTTAATAAAGTCATATTCAAAATGAATCAAAAATAATTTTTATATTAAAAAAATAGGACAAGATTATCATATATTGAACTGAACTAATGGTTAACAGAAAAATTAATAATTTATGAACATAAATTAGGTATGATTCCTACAGTATACTGGATTTCCACTGCGCATAGATTTCGTTAGTTTTACTAGTTTGAATGTAACATTCTTATGTCTAAACTTTATAAATAAATACATTTAAATGAAATATTTATGAAAGAATTATCCATAATCGAAACTATTTTTAGTTGACCTTGAACACAACTATAGAAATGTTTAGTATACAACCATAGGTAGATTAAATACATAATACAAGCATACTGAATATACAGTTTAAGAATTTATTTAGAGATCATTTTGCATTTTAAAATAATAAGATCAACAGAAATATTGTAAATTATATTTGATGTACAATGCCTATGAGATTTGTAAACAAAATAAGTGTTTTATAAACTCTTATTCAAAATGAATCAAAAATAATTCTTATATTTAAAAACTTAGGGTAAAGTTATCATATTATATTGAATTGAAGTTTTCTTTTAATCGTTTAAGTTGTGAATTTATAATCAATAATCAATTTACTTATACACTTTTATACATAAGAATAATAAATTATCAGTATTTATGATATTAGTTCAACAGGATGAATGCATTTCAAAAAACGACAATCACTTATGATAATTACCATATTAAATAAAATGTTCATAATTCTTGATAGTGACAATCAACAGCAAGTTTTGATGTCAGCGCATTAATCATAAACTGTAAAATAAATGAATATAATTAGTTAATTGTATTTACATTGAGTTACTTGTAAATTATTGATATGAATATTTTATTAAGCATCATTTAGTTATGATTCCTAAAATATACTTTCATTATTATTGCGCAATGTTAAATCCAGGAGTCTAAACTTTATAAATAAATGAATTTATATGAGATATTTATGAAAGAATAATCCAATAATTCAATCAATTTTTTAGTTTACCATTGAACACAATATAGAAATGTGTAGAATACAACCATAGATTAAATACATAATACAAGAATACTGAATATACAGTTTAAGAATTTATTTAGAGATTATTTTGCATTTTAAAATAATAAGATCAACAGAAATATTATAAATTATATTTGATGTACAATGCCTATGAGATTTGTTAACACAGAAGATTTTAATAAAGTCATATTCAAAATGAATCAAAAATAATTTTTATATTAAAAAAATAGGACAAGATTATCATATATTGAACTGAACTAATGGTTAACAGAAAAATTAATAATTTATGAACATAAATTAGGTATGATTCCTACAGTATACTGGATTTCCACTGCGCATAGATTTCGTTAGTTTTACTAGTTTGAATGTAACATTCTTATGTCTAAACTTTATAAATAAATACATTTAAATGAAATATTTATGAAAGAATAATCCAATAATTCAATCAATTTTTTTAGTTTACCCTTGAACACAATATAGAAATGTTTAGAATAGAACCATAGGTAGATTAAATACATAATACAAGCATACTGAATATACAGTTTAAGAATTTATTTAGAGATCATTTTGCATTTTAAAATAATAAGATCAACAGAAATATTGTAAATTATATTTGATGTACAATGCCTATGAGATTTGTAAACAAAATAAGTGTTTTATAAACTCTTATTCAAAATGAATCAAAAATAATTCTTATATTTAAAACTTAGGGTAAAGTTATCATATTATATTGAATTGAAGTTTTCTTTTAATCGTTTAAGTTGTGAATTTATAATCAATAATCAATTTACTTATACACTTTTATACATAAGAATAATAAATTATCAGTATTTATGATATTAGTTCAACAGGATGAATGCATTTCAAAAAACGACAATCACTTATGATTATTACCATATTAAATAAAATGTTCATAATTCTTGATAGTGACAATCAACAGCAAGTTTTGATGTCAGCGCATTAATCATAAACTGTAAAATAAATGAATATAATTAGTTAATTGTATTTACATTGAGTTACTTGTAAATTATTGATAAAAATATTTTATTAAGCATCATTTAGTTATGATTCCTAAAATATATATTCATTATTATTGCGCAATGTTAAATCCTGGAGTCTAAACTTTATAAATAAATGAATTTATATGAAATATTTATGAAAGAATAATCCAATAATTCAATCAATTTTTTAGTTTACCCTTGAATACAATATAGAAATGTGTAGAATAGAACCATAGATTAAATACATAATACAAGAATACTGAATATACAGTTTAAGAATTTATTTAGAGATTATTTTGCATTTTAAAATAATAAGATCAACAGAAATATTATAAATTATATTTGATGTACAATGCCTATGAGATTTGTTAACACAGAAGATTTTAATAAAGTCATATTCAAAATGAATCAAAAATAATTTTTATATTAAAAAAATAGGACAAGATTATCATATATTGAACTGAACTAATGGTTAACAGAAAAATTAATAATTTATGAACATAAATTAGGTATGATTCCTACAGTATACTGGATTTCCACTGCGCATAGATTTCGTTAGTTTTACTAGTTTGAATGTAACATTCTTATGTCTAAACTTTATAAATAAATACATTTAAATGAAATATTTATGAAAGAATAATCCAATAATTCAATCAATTTTTTTAGTTTACCCTTGAACACAATATAGAAATGTTTAGAATAGAACCATAGGTAGATTAAATACATAATACAAGCATACTGAATATACAGTTTAAGAATTTATTTAGAGATCATTTTGCATTTTAAAACAATGAGATCATCTGAAATATTGTAAATTATATTTGATATACAATGTCTATGAAATTTGTAAACAAAATAAGTGTTTTATAAACTCTTATTCAAAATGAATCAAAAATAATTCTTATATTTAAAAATTAGGGTAAAGTTATCATATTATATTGAATTGAAGTTTTCTTTTAATCGTTTAAGTTGTGAATTTATAATCAATAATCAATTTACTTATACACTTTTATACATAAGAATAATAAATTATCAGTATTTATGATATTAGTTCAACAGGATGAATGCATTTCAAAAAACGACAATCAATTATGATAATTACCATATTAAATAAAATGTTCATAATTCTTGATAGTGATAATCAACAGCAAGTTTTGATGTCAGTGCATTAATCATAAACTGTAAAATAAATGAAATAATTAGTTAATTGTATTTACATTGAGTTACTTGTAAATTATTGATATGAATATTTTATTAAGCATCATTTAGTTATGATTCCTAAAATATACTTTCATTATTATTGCGCAATGTTAAATCCAGGAGTCTTAACTTTATAAATAAATGAATTTATATGAGACATTTATGAAAGAATAATCCAATAATTCAATCAATTTTTTAGTTTACCATTGAACACAATATAGAAATGTGTAGAATACAACCATAGATTAAATACATAATACAAGAATACTGAATATACAGTTTATGAATTTATTTAGAGATTATTTTGCATTTTAAAATAATAAGATCAACAGAAATATTATAAATTATATTTGATGTACAATGCCTATGAGATTTGTAAACAAAATAAGTGTTTTATAAACTCTTATTCAAAATGAATCAAAAATAATTCTTATATTTAAAACTTAGGGTAAAGTTATCATATTATATTGAATTGAAGTTTTCTTTTAATCGTTTAAGTTGTGAATTTATAATCAATAATCAATTTACTTATACACTTTTATACATAAGAATAATAAATTATCAGTATTTATGATATTAGTTCAACAGGATGAATGCATTTCAAAAAACGACAATCACTTATGATAATTACCATATTAAATAAAATGTTCATAATTCTTGATAGTGACAATCAACAGCAAGTTTTGATGTCAGCGCATTAATCATAAACTGTAAAATAAATGAATATAATTAGTTAATTGTATTTACATTGAGTTACTTGTAAATTATTGATATGACTATTTTATTAAGCATCATTTAGTTATGATTCCTAAAATATACTTTCATTATTATTGCGCAATGTTAAATCCAGGAGTCTAAACTTTATAAATAAATGAATTTATATGAGATATTTATGAAAGAATAATCCAATAATTCAATCAATTTTTTAGTTTACCATTGAACACAATATAGAAATGTGTAGAATACAACCATAGATTAAATACATAATACAAGAATACTGAATATACAGTTTAAGAATTTATTTAGAGATTATTTTGCATTTTAAAATAATAAGATCAACAGAAATATTATAAATTATATTTGATGTACAATGCCTATGAGATTTGTTAACACAGAAGATTTTAATAAAGTCATATTCAAAATGAATCAAAAATAATTTTTATATTAAAAAAATAGGACAAGATTATCATATATTGAACTGAACTTATGGTTAACAGAATAATTAATAATTTATGAACATAAATTAGGTATGATTCCTACAGTATACTGGATTTCGACTGCGCATAGATTTCGTTATTTTTACTAGTTTGAA
Organism: Nasonovia ribisnigri; assembly: GCA_027563435.1. Taxonomy (NCBI): domain Eukaryota; kingdom Metazoa; phylum Arthropoda; class Insecta; order Hemiptera; family Aphididae; genus Nasonovia; species Nasonovia ribisnigri. The sequence goes on along the minus strand of JANEHU010003184.1, from coordinate 11,130 downwards.
TGTAACATTCTTATGTCTAAACTTTATAAATAAATACATTTAAATGAAATATTTATGAAAGATTTATCCATAATCGAAACTATTTTTAGTTGACCTTCAAAACACTATAGAAATGTTTAGTATACAACCATAGATTAAATACATAATACAAGCATACTGAATATACAGTTTAAGAATTTATTTAGAGATCATTTTGCATTTTAAAACAATGAGATCATCTGAAATATTGTAAATTATATTTGATATACAATGTCTATGAAATTTGTTAACACAGAAGATTTTAATAAAGTCATATTCAAAATGAATCAAAAATAATTTTTATATTAAAAAAATAGGACAAGATTATCATATATTGAACTGAACTAATGGTTAACAGAAAAATTAATAATTTATGAACATAAATTAGGTATGATTCCTACAGTATACTGGATTTCCACTGCGCATAGATTTCGTTATTTTTACTAGTTTGAATGTAACATTCTTATGTCTAAACTTTATAAATAAATACATTTAAATGAAATATTTATGAAAGATTTATCCATAATCGAAACTATTTTTAGTTGACCTTCAAAGAACTATAGAAATGTTTAGTATACAACCATATATTAAATACATAATACAAGCATACTGAATATACAGTTTAAGAATTTATTTAGAGATCATTTTGCATTTTAAAATAATAAGATCAACAGAAATATTGTAAATTATATTTGATATACAATGTCTATGAAATTTGTAAACAAAATAAGTGTTTTATAAACTCTTATTCAAAATGAATCAAAAATAATTCTTATATTTAAAAATTAGGGTAAAGTTATCATATTATATTGAATTGAAGTTTTCTTTTGATCGTTTAAGTTGTGAATTTATAATCAATAATCAATTTACTTATACACTTTTATACATAAGAATAATAAATTATCAGTATTTATGATATTAGTTCAACAGGATGAATGCATTTCAAAAAACGACAATCACTTATGATAATTACCATATTAAATAAAATGTTCATAATTCTTGATAGTGACAATCAACAGAAAGTTTTGATGTCAGCGCATTAATCATAAACTGTAAAATAAATGAATATAATTAGTTAATTGTATTTACATTGAGTTACTTGTAAATTATTGATATGACTATTTTATTAAGCATCATTTAGTTATGATTCCTAAAATATACTTTCATTATTATTGCGCAATGTTAAATCCAGGAGTCTAAACTTTATAAATAAATGAATTTATATGAGATATTTATGAAAGAATAATCCAATAATTCAATCAATTTTTTAGTTTACCATTGAACACAATATAGAAATGTGTAGAATAGAACCATAGATTAAATACATAATACAAGAATACTGAATATACAGTTTAAGAATTTATTTAGAGATTATTTTGCATTTTAAAATAATAAGATCAACAGAAATATTATAAATTATATTTGATGTACAATGTCTATGAAATTTGATAAACAACACAGAATATTTTAATAAAGTCATATTCAAAATGAATCAAAAATAATTTTTATATTAAAAAAATAGGACAAGATTATCATATATTGAACTGAACTTATTGTTAACAGAAAAAATCATTATTTATGTACATAAATTAGGTATGATTCCTACAGTATACTGTATATCCACTGTGCATTGATTTCGTTATTTTTACTAGTTTGAATGTAACATTCTTATGTCTAAACTTTATAAATTAATACATTTAAATGAAATATTTATGAAAGAATTATCCATAATCGAAACTATTTTTAGTTGACCTTACAATACACTATAGAAATGTTTAGTATACAACCATAGATTAAATACATAATACAAGCATACTGAATATACAGTTTAAGAATTTATTTAGAGATCATTTTGCATTTTAAAACAATGAGATCATCTGAAATATTGTAAATTATATTTGATATACAATGTCTATGAAATTTGTTAACACAGAAGATTTTAATAAAGTCATATTCAAAATGAATCAAAAATAATTTTTATATTAAAAAAATAGGACAAGATTATCATATATTGAACTGAACTTATGGTTAACAGAAAAATTAATAATTTATGAACATAAATTAGGTATGATTCCTACAGTATACTGGATTTCGACTGCGCATAGATTTCGTTATTTTTACTAGTTTGAATGTAACATTCTTATGTCTAAACTTTATAAATAAATACATTTAAATGAAATATTTATGAAAGAATAATCCAATAATTCAATCAATTTTTTTAGTTTACCCTTGAACACAATATAGAAATGTTTAGAATAGAACCATAGGTAGATTAAATACATAATACAAGCATACTGAATATACAGTTTAAGAATTTATTTAGAGATCATTTTGCATTTTAAAACAATGAGATCATCTGAAATATTGTAAATTATATTTGATATACAATGTCTATGAAATTTGTAAACAAAATAAGTGTTTTATAAACTCTTATTCAAAATGAATCAAAAATAATTCTTATATTTAAAAATTAGGGTAAAGTTATCATATTATATTGAATTGAAGTTTTCTTTTGATCGTTTAAGTTGTGAATTTATAATCAATAATCAATTTACTTATACACTTTTATACATAAGAATAATAAATTATCAGTATTTATGATATTAGTTCAACAGGATGAATGCATTTCAAAAAACGACAATCACTTATGATAATTACCATATTAAATAAAATGTTCATAATTCTTGATAGTGACAATCAACAGCAAGTTTTGATGTCAGCGCATTAATCATAAACTGTAAAATAAATGAATATAATTAGTTAATTGTATTTACATTGAGTTACTTGTAAATTATTGATATGACTATTTTATTAAGCATCATTTAGTTATGATTCCTAAAATATACTTTCATTATTATTGCGCAATGTTAAATCCAGGAGTCTAAACTTTATAAATAAATGAATTTATATGAGATATTTATGAAAGAATAATCCAATAATTCAATCAATTTTTTAGTTTACCATTGAACACAATATAGAAATGTGTAGAATACAACCATAGATTAAATACATAATACAAGAATACTGAATATACAGTTTAAGAATTTATTTAGAGATTATTTTGCATTTTAAAATAATAAGATCAACAGAAATATTATAAATTATATTTGATGTACAATGCCTATGAGATTTGTTAACACAGAAGATTTTAATAAAGTCATATTCAAAATGAATCAAAAATAATTTTTATATTAAAAAAATAGGACAAGATTATCATATATTGAACTGAACTAATGGTTAACAGAAAAATTAATAATTTATGAACATAAATTAGGTATGATTCCTACAGTATACTGGATTTCCACTGCGCATAGATTTCGTTAGTTTTACTAGTTTGAATGTAACATTCTTATGTCTAAACTTTATAAATAAATACATTTAAATGAAATATTTATGAAAGAATAATCCAATAATTCAATCAATTTTTTTAGTTTACCCTTGAACACAATATAGAAATGTTTAGAATAGAACCATAGGTAGATTAAATACATAATACAAGCATACTGAATATACAGTTTAAGAATTTATTTAGAGATCATTTTGCATTTTAAAACAATGAGATCATCTGAAATATTGTAAATTATATTTGATATACAATGTCTATGAAATTTGTAAACAAAATAAGTGTTTTATAAACTCTTATTCAAAATGAATCAAAAATAATTCTTATATTTAAAAATTAGGGTAAAGTTATCATATTATATTGAATTGAAGTTTTCTTTTAATCGTTTAAGTTGTGAATTTATAATCAATAATCAATTTACTTATACACTTTTATACATAAGAATAATAAATTATCAGTATTTATGATATTAGTTCAACAGGATGAATGCATTTCAAAAAACGACAATCACTTATGATAATTACCATATTAAATAAAATGTTCATAATTCTTGATAGTGACAATCAACAGCAAGTTTTGATGTCAGCGCATTAATCATAATCTGCAAAATAAATGAATTAATTAGTTAATTGTATTTAAATTGAGTTACTTGTAAATTATTGATATGACTATTTTATTAAGCATCATTTAGTTATGATTCCTAAAATATACTTTCATTATTATTGCGCAATGTTAAATCCAGGAGTCTAAACTTTATAAATAAATGAATTTATATGAGATATTTATGAAAGAATAATCCAATAATTCAATCAATTTTTTTAGTTTACCCTTGAACACAATATAGAAATGTTTAGAATAGAACCATAGGTAGATTAAATACATAATACAAGAATACTGAATATACAGTTTAAGAATTTATTTAGAGATTATTTTGCATTTTAAAATAATAAGATCAACAGAAATATTATAAATTATATTTGATGTACAATGCCTATGAGATTTGTTAACACAGAAGATTTTAATAAAGTCATATTCAAAATGAATCAAAAATAATTTTTATATTAAAAAAATAGGACAAGATTATCATATATTGAACTGAACTTATGGTTAACAGAAAAATTAATAATTTATGAACATAAATTAGGTATGATTCCTACAGTATACTGGATTTCCACTGCGCATAGATTTCGTTATTTTTACTAGTTTGAATGTAACATTCTTATGTCTAAACTTTATAAATTAATACATTTAAATGAAATATTTATGAAAGAATTATCCATAATCGAAACTATTTTTAGTTGACCTTACAATACACTATAGAAATGTTTAGTATACAACCATAGATTAAATACATAATACAAGCATACTGAATATACAGTTTAAGAATTTATTTAGAGATCATTTTGCATTTTAAAACAATGAGATCATCTGAAATATTGTAAATTATATTTGATATACAATGTCTATGAAATTTGTAAACAAAATAAGTGTTTTATAAACTCTTATTCAAAATGAATCAAAAATAATTCTTATATTTAAAAATTAGGGTAAAGTTATCATATTATATTGAATTGAAGTTTTCTTTTAATCAGTATTTATGATATTAGTTCAACAGGATGAATGCATTTCAAAAAACAACAATCACTTATGATAATTACCATATTAAATAAAATGTTCATAATTCTTGATAGTGACAATCAACAGCAAGTTTTGATGTCTGCGCATTAATCATAATCTGCAAAATAAATGAATTAATTGCTAATTTTATTTACATTGAGTTACTTGTAAATTATTGATAAAACTATTTTATTAAGCATCAATTAGGTATGATTCCTAATATATACAATATTATAACCATGACCAATTTTAGATAATATTTTTGCAGCTATTTGGTGTCCTCAAATAAAGATACAGGGCATACATTTCTTTTTTTATAAATTTATATATATTATTTAGGTATTGTAGTCAATGTTATTCCCGATATCTAATTACGACGTTATTTTATCAGCCTTAAAATATACTATAAATATATGTAGTACTCTCGTACTACACTTTGTATACTTTAATTGTTTAATAACTTGCTTCGACGATTCGTTGTTGATATTTGGTAGTCACAAAGTTATGGTGAAATAAGTAAAAAAAACAATGTTGTATTATAAGTTAAAAATAGTATGTTTTTAATAAAATAAAGTAAATTATAAAGTAGTAACAATATAGTTAAATTACACTTTAAATTTGTAGGCAGAGTTTACGCTCGGTACCTGAGAACTACGCACAGTAAGCTTGTAGAAGTAATTCTAAATTCTAAAATTATGTATACTCCTTATATACCCGTGACCTTTATCCGTGGCGTGATCCTGACAAAGTTACCGGATAGGCTTATACTTAAAACCGTACATACTAGTTGTTTACGCCACATCCATGAATAATCATAATAAAAAAAAACATTCATAATCAATTTAAAATTATACATTATAGTTTTCTAAGTATTTATGAATGTGCGCTTTTAATCATGTAGGCCAAAAGGCCAGAAAAACACGTAAACATGTAAAAATACAATACTAGGCGAAGCCCGGTACAAAGAGTAAACATGGTTTACTACATATATATTATCAAGTATTTATAATATGACGAAATCAAAAAATATTTCAAGCTTCAACCAATGTTGTTGGAGGCATCCTAGCAAATTGGTAGTTAAATAATGAAGTTTGAAAGTACAATCATCTAATTGTAAAATTCACGTTGATGTGCATGCTGTATTTTTAAAATAATAATGAACAACATCAACAGAGATATTGCTAATTTAAATTGAAATTATTTTAGTGTATAGTCAAAATTGTATTAGATAATATTCCTCGCGGTCCAAATTACAATGCACTATACGACGCCCAACCAATATAAAAATAAAAAACTTATTTCTACTATTACTATTCTACCTGCAATTTTTTTTATTTTGTCCATTGATGGCGTAATCTGTTATCAAAAAAATTGACGAAAATTTAGTATTTTATGTATTTGTATTTTCGATACAATTTTGCGCATGTGTTCTTCGGAGTTAAAACACGTAGAACGACGGCGGAAATAGCGCACGTCGATACAATTTTGGGGGTGTGTTCTACGGAGGTAAAACACGTAAAACGACGGCGGCAATAGCGCACGTCGATACAATTTTGCGTGTGTGTTCTACGGAGGTAAATACGGATAATCGGCGGCGGCGAAATTACGCAATTCCACAACGGAACTCAACAATAAACACCAAGAAACACGCGGAACGCACGCCGACAACAACAAGTTAAACTAACAAAAACAACGATGATAGCCGGCAATTGCAGCGGATGTCACAAGTGATACGACATCGCGCTATCAGGCGGTGTATGGTACTATTAACGTGCGGTGCAACGACGAACTCACATCCGGACGGGGGAACTTATGACTGCGCAGTGTACGTCGATAAAACCCCACCCCATCTTCTCCGTCAACATTGATAGCACGTACCCAACAATATGAATAAATTATTATTTTTTAATTATTAAATTACGATTATAAAAAACAGGTACACATATTGTTCTGTAACGTTATATGTACCAGAGCGTCAAACGTTTGCATATCTTTAATCGTTTTCAGATGAATCCTTATCTTCATTACATTAATTTTATTATTACCGCATTTATTATGCTTTTTCTTACTATACTTTCAGTATATACATCTAAATTTTACCCTTGCTGTCTGTGTTAATTTTCATTTCGTATTTCGGTTTATTTTTATAAATTGTATAATATTCAACAATGTTGGATGCAAAAAGGATGTGTCACCAATATAATACGAATTACTTGATGTAGGTACGAATTTATTACGCTCAGCTCTCTATATGTTTACTTTGCAACACAGTATCATCTAACGAAGCAATAAAACCGACACATTTACAAGAGCATCATCAAAAATGCACACTAACAAACAATATACGAATTTGAAACCGAAAAGAATTTAAAAGCGTCGAAATCGGGCAAAAATATGAACATTTTCGAAAATATGATGCAAAATGATAAGGAAGTGGTAATAAAAATTAGAAAACCGACATGACGCCACCGCTGTGGAGGTACGCGATCGGACGCGCTAAGGAATCGACGGACCGACGGACATGGTACCGTTGGGCGGGCCGTGGTAACGGAGCGTTGTTTTTTACTCCACGAACTTCTTCCATGAATTCCGGTGAGGTTAGAAAAGACGAAATGCTTGGCATTTTATAGTGCCAGATATTTGTTCATCGTTACTTTTCAATCGTCGTCGTCGTCACACGGGAACAGCTCAATTAATAGCATCGTCAAGCTAGTCGCAGCCAATAATTGATTACCAATGATAATTTCTCGACTCGGTAAGCAAAAATCGTATGTATAAAATTATTTTATTGGCACCGTAACGCGTTAGGACCGATTTCGGTTGCCGCCATTTTCACATTCACGTTATTCGCGGTCATCGTCAAATCCCACTTTAACTTGCCAAACGATTCCGCCGCGGTAAGTCCACACGATACTCGACTAGGTTCACCCACGACCGTCTGCCACCCAAAGCACTACTATGGCCGCTTATATTGTTAACGACATATTGTATTACTCCGGTCATATTGTTCGACGACCATTGTTTGTCGGTAGATTGTCCGCTAAATCGTTTTTTTTTTTTAAATTTTAATTCTGTTCCTATAGTCACATTTCCGTCTTCCGATGTGTAGTGTGTACACTCATGTGTGCGTGTGTGCGTGTGTGTGTGTGTGTGTGTGTGTGTGCGACTTTGTTCCGAGCAGTTATAATATTTGGGATTTATATGGGTAATTCAAATTTTATAGTTTTATCTCTGTATGTAAAGGGGTGAACAGAAAATGTCTTTGAGGAAAAAATTATTTCCTGTACTACTGCAAATATCGTGACAAACAATGACGCAAAATGTTTAATTGTTTTATTGATATACCTATTTTGTATTTCATCAGTTTATATATCTAAATATTGAACATTTTTATTTCTTTTTTTTGGAACAAAAATAAATTTTCTTGAATTAAAATAATTATTTTTAATACAATATAATTTACTGGAAATGGTATGTGTAATAATATTATGATTAATGTCAATAATTATAATTTTTTTATTATCTTGGAATATAAACTTTAGAGTTTATTTTAAGTTAAAAAATGTTGATGGCTACTTTTAGTCATGGCCTGTAAAAAAGTTATTCTCTAGCAATTTAGGGTTAGTTAAAACCTTCAACTTATGTCTGAGGTAAACGATTTATACAGCAATTAGTATAATTTTAAGCATAGTCAGTAAGTACAATGTAACTAGGTTTAGTTTAATATCGATATTACCGATAGGCGATAGTGCTTCGATTGTAAAATGTATATTTACGGAATATGTGAAGACAGAAAGAGGGTCAGTGGGTGGTGATCGCGTGACTCGATTACCACTGACCACCAGTGTTAGAGCGAGGTGGCGATCGTGTAACTCGATCGTCACTAGACGTCGAAGTTTTAAGAAAAGTGTTTATTATAATTAATTTGTTCGTTTATTTGTGTAAGTCTGTGATCCGCGTATACGACAAAATGGCGCCCAACTGGTGGCTCGTTGCCCTACGACTCTTGTGTATAGACTAGGTTTTGAATTTATGAGAATTTATGCGTGATTTGGTTAGGTTACTGTGTTTTTTTTTTGTCCGTGTTTATTTGGGTATATTAACCCTTGGTGCAATTTTCGTGGATATGAATTTTTGTATTTGTATGTGAGGGTAAAGACGGTATTTTGCGTTTCCATGTATGTGTATAAGATATGTGAATACGATATTTTGACTAGGCGTTTCGCATGCGGAAGTATATTGTACCAATATGTGAAATATATAGTTAGAAACATACACACACACACACACACACACACACACCGCACACATGAATACAATGAATAATGGTATTATAAATATTAATATATCAACATATACCATAGGTAGTAAATTTTTAAATTGTATATTTAGAAATATATTGTGTTCATCAATGTATTTCAGGTGAATATTTTAACGAAAAATAAGTTATATCTAACCAAATTCATCTTTTGTCGTTCATATTCTTACAGGAATAATTTCTGTATGGACTCATAAAAATTAAAATTTTTGAAACTCTTTATTTTATTTATACATAAAAGTTTAGGAAAAAATTAAGTAATTCTCATATAGGTATAGACTATAAACAATAAAAGTATAAAAAATTAAAATATTTCTGAATAATTTTGGATGTTCCAAAAAACATCATTGGTAATAATTAATAAATACATTTTTTTTCGAAAATATGAAGTAAAATGATAAGGAAGAGGTGATAAAAATTTGAAAACCGACCGGCCGCCGCCGCTATGGAGGTACGCGATCGGACGCGCTAAGGAATAGGCAGAACGACGGACTTAAAGGTTGGCCGTAGCAACGGAGTGTTTCTTTATTTTATAATCCACGAACTTCTTTCATGAATTCTTAAGTTGAGGTTAGAGAAGACGAAATGCTTAGCATTTTAAAGTGTCAGATTTTTGTTCATCGTAACTTTTCAATCGTCGTCTTCGCCCGGGAACAGATCAGTTAATATCATCGTCAAGCTAGTCGCAGCCGATAATTAGTTACCAACGATAATTTCTTGACTCAGTAATCAAAAATCGTATGTATAAAATTATTTTATTGGCACCGTACAATATGTTAGGACCGATTTCGGTTGCCTTCATTTTCACACTCGCGTTGTTTGCGGACATCGTAAAAATCTTACTTTAACTTGCCAAACGATTCCGCCGCGGTAGGTCCACACGATATTCGACTAGGTTCACCGGCGACCGTCTGCCACACAAAGCACTACTATGGCCGCATATATTGTTGACGACATGTATTACTCCGGTATCGTACCTGTGGACTGGAACCTACAGTGTTTTTCGGTTACGGTTCCGGTTCCGGTTATTAAATTAATTTGTTTAAGGGTTTCGGTTTCTTTTTGGTTTTCTAAAAAAATATAAGGGTTCTAGAACCGGTTAAAACCGGTTCTGAAAAATACCGGTTATTTTCGGTTAATTTTGATTTCCGACTGTTAGAGATTTATTAAAAAAAATAGTATAAAATAATTTAATTATTCTTGTTTAAATTGTAATTATTTCATGAAAATAGAAGGTATTATGAAGGAATAGTTAAAAAATAATTATAAAAATAAATAATATTTATAAATATTAGCCTAGGATCTATAGGAAAATAAGATAATAATGTAAATATTTCTGTGGGTTAAGTTAAGATATTTTATTCCATCGCATAGTAAAAATTTGTAAAATATTAAGTAATATTTCATATTTGTAATAGGTATTGTGAAATATTATGATTTGATGAAATATATATTTTTAATTTTAATTTAATTGTAATTAGGAGACAAAGTTGACACTGGCTATTGTTATATTTTGTTATAGCCATTGTAGGTGGGTATATACTAAATAGTATATAATATATTGTAATTTGTAACATTTATATTTTATGGTTTGTAGTGTTTGTACAGACCAGAAAAGTGTTTTGCTAGAAAAAAACTTAATACTTAATAGACAATATACTCATTGTAATATATTAAGAAACATACAAAAATAAATTATGTGTACTGACACTTCTGAGTTAACCTATTGAGCATATTATCAGAAGTTAATTGGATAAAATAGGATAAAATATTTTGTTATTTTCAATTTTTCAAATACCTATTAACAGTTTTCAAATAAATAAAAAAACAATTT
>JANEHU010003180.1:0-47585 GCA_027563435.1 Nasonovia ribisnigri | reverse complement strand
ATTTCTGTAAATTTAGCTTAAATGTATGTCTATTTCATGTATCTAAATTATGTATTAATTGGTACTATTTTACGATCGGGGCGCAGCGAAACACGACGACAATATAGGATTATTTAATCTCGTGTATTTTATGTATTGTGCGTTTGGAAATAAAATATGTCTATGAATGAATATCGGGTAGCACTTGTGCGTGGCATTAAATATTTATTTTAAGTCTAAAAGTTTAATTTAAGCTCCAAAAATATATGAAAAAAACTTACGTATAGAGATCGACTCTTTTGGTAAAATCCGTGTCGCGTACACAGTTAACCGCTACTGTCGTGAAAATCTTATTTGAACCGAAAATGTATTAAAAAACATAATAAAATGTTATGAAAAATAAAACAGTACGGAATGAATTTTATTTTGTGCTCATATCCACTGAACTTTTTGAAATTTTAGAATCGATAATCGACTGAGTACTCTTCAACGGTTTTGTCAATTGCCATAGATGAAGTAAATTTATTGTATTACATCAATATGTTGAATCCACAGATATAACATTATAGGTAATACATCTTGTCATATCAAAGAGGAAACGTGTTTACAAATGTTTTATTATTGAAATTCGATATTTTTAATAACCAAGATAGTTGATGATTTGAAATTTAAATTATAATGATGCAAACAAATATTTAAATTAATTTTTTTTCAATAGGTAATGTGTTCAACAATAATATATGGTCTAAAAATAATGTTAGTTATTTTGTAAATAATTCGTTGATGGTTTAGTTTTTATTTTACCTAGGTACCTAAAGTGAAATATTACTAGGTATGTCTCAATTATTATTCTTAAAAATATTTTATTCAAAGATTTATTAGTTTTATACCTAACGATGATAACAATTCTTCATGTATCAATTATATACGGGAGTATAGAACTTGGAAGTCGAATTTAAATAAAAATATATGATATGGAAAACTCATTGATCTATTCCATATAAAATAGAAGTTTTATTAATTATTTTAGGTAAATTTTTAAAACATCACAAGTTCCTATACTGGTGTAATAATTTTTATTTGATTGTAGTATTGTTGTTGTTTTATATTGATTTATGAACATTAAACGTATAAACGAATTGTTCGTTTGTATTTTAATAGTTTATACAAAGATTTATTACTAATAATTGTTAGTTAATATTTATGACTTATCGGGCGATGGTGGTAAACTCTCGCGGGTCAATATTAAGTTTACTTGAAGGAAACGTGTAAAAACTCCCGAGTTGTTTTAAATTGTATTGCTACACTGTGTATTAGCTGTGCAGGGCTTCAGTATCATCTCAATCTCAAAAACTACACACATTTGGGAAGATTTTCGAACTAAGGTGTACATACAAATTCAAAGTTACAATAAACAAAATTAAATAAAGAAAATATCATATCACAAAAAATAATAGGCTATAAAGGCTAACAAAAGTACCTTAAGTTTTCTTCAAACTCTATATTAACATAAAAGGTAAATTTAAATGTTAAGTAGGTATTTTTACTATAATATACTACAGCGGTTAAAGGCATTATGTATTATTATATTATTATTGTACAATTGACTTTTTTTAATGAAATTTAAATGTATATTTGATTTATTTTATTATTTATTATTTTATTTGTATTTATTTTATAATTTTATAATTTTAGCCCACGGAAACTAAGTACATTGATTTTTATAACTATATAATTTACTTTTTTAAAATGGAATTTAGTATTACTGAAGTAGACCCGGTAGAGATTACATGTTCCCTGCAAGTAGTAGGTACTGGAGTAAACCTGGGACTCAGGAGAGCTTACCTTCGGGGGAGTTTACGGGTCATTAAAACCGAGAGAGTTTACAACCATCCGTATCAGTTATAACATATTATAACTATTTCTATAATTTAAACTAAAACGTAGGTCTATTTCAAGTATCTAATAATTATAATTATTCTACGACAGGGGACTAGAAAAACGACGACGGCGTTTGTATTATTCGATCTCGCGTATTTTATACATTTTGAGCTTACAATATATACGTATACAACACTTAGATAGTACATTTTTCATGACATTAAATATTTATTTGAAGTCTAAAAAGTAAATTTAAGCCACGAAACAATATGAAAACAAACTTACATTAAACATCGACTGATCTACTCATTCGGCGGAATCCGTAACGTGTGTGCATTGCGACGTCGATGTGGAAACACTCCAGATACAGAACTGAAAATATAATGTGATTTGTGAAAAATAAAACCATACGGAACGCAGTGTATTTTTTGTTCATGTCTGCTTTCCTTATTGAAATTTGTGAATTTTTAATCGATTGTGTCTTCGGTAACGTTTTTGGAAATTGCCATAGAATGTAAAAGCTAGGTATTATATTAAATCGATATGATGAATCCACAGATATAATAAAATGCAACTTGTTTTATCAAAGACATTGATGAAGTCGACATAGCACATGTTTATGAACGATTTGAAATCTTGTAAACATGATCAAAAATATCAATAGATGCGCCGTTGCATTGGTAGTTGGAAGTTATACATTTTCATAAAATTTGATTGACGAGGAATACTATATGAACGGGGAGTAATATATAATATATTTTAATTGTATGCACCTACAGCTGTAGTTATTAACAGAACAGTATGGTATGATACTGATGATTAATAAATGTGACTTTTTACTGTTGCAATATTGCTTGTCCTGTAGTTTAAACATCTATGATTTTTACTGACTATACTTTCCGGTTACTTGTTTTTTTCAAAATGTTATTTTATATATTATTATGTGCCCTGCTGCAGTATGATGACAATGAAAGAGATGCGTAAAGAAAATTTTATGTCGACCGATTGAAACATTCGGATTTATATTACGCATAAACAGTTAACAGACTGACAGAATTAATTATAAATATAGGTAAATTCTTAGTTATTTACTGTGCACATAGCTAAATAATACATGTGTATACAAAACTGATTTTGTATCACAAGAATAATTATAAGCCTTTATTTATAAAAAAAACTTTTATGCAAAATATACAATACGATATTTCCAAACCTACGAATGTTATATATATTATGTACCTCCCTATCCAAAAATATAACTCTTTTAGTCTTTTCCATCAAACCTATCCCTGTATATATAGTGTTAATTATATAAATATTGAATATATTAGTCTAGCTGGACTATAATACCTCCATATTATACAGTATTGACTGTATAGATGTAGGTACTATATTCAAAATATATTTATACTTTACGTAGATGTGTTAATTATAACTTTACTATATAAGTATAACCTTTTTATTGTTTTTTTGTTTGCACCGACGGCGCTGCGGGGACTGCTTGCGCATTACTTCCGCGAGTATAAGTATAACTTAACCTGATATCTATAACCTTTGGCGACCGATTTGATGGCCTTGGCAGATTGAACTTGTCCAACGACGACGATGTTCATGGATAATTTTTCTGCGCCCATTTTTAGTTTTTAGTTGTTTTTTTGAGAATGAAAGTGAAAACTGTAAATGGAAAAAAAAATATTATTAATTTGAAATTAAAATTAATTAATTACTGTCGTTTCGCTCTTACCAAATAATAGATCTGCACAAAAGGATGTGTTATGTCGAAATCAAAATCTCAGACTCCTTTATATACAATCTCGCCGACCTATTCAAAGCGAAGCAGTGTCCTGATTCGTGGCGTGATTATATTATAATATTACAAGGATTGTTTATTTAAAGAACATTGAATACATAATATCTAAACCCGCGTACTGTTGCAAATTATAGCTAACAAAGTTCACATATACTGTTAGATTTAAATTTTTAAATATTGTCCCCCTTAGAGGCACTTCTTTTACAAATTATTAACAGGAATACTTCACAAAATGATTAATTATTAGTTAAATACAGGTAGAAAAAATTATTAGTAAAACTTGTAAAAAGAAAAGATTCTGCACTTTAACAAAATATTTGTATCGTTTGTAGTCAATTAGCTAGGTAATTCATTAATCATTCTATATTATATGTGCCTTTAAAAGTTTTGTATAACAATTAATAATTATATTATAATATAAGCTGGTAAGTCATGGATAAATGTCCATCAAAATCGGTAGACATAATAATATGATATAAGTTATCTGAAAATAATCTTATTGTATCCGTTAGCAACCAGATATACAACTATTTGCATTTACGATCTTTTTTATTTAGCTCATATTGATAACTACAATATTATATTGTATAATTACAATAAGTACAATCAGCTGGTACCTACATAGACATGTAACCTACCGGTAGAAATAATTCGTCGTGAAAAAAATTGTTTATTATTTTTATTTATTCGTATGACATCATTTATATTTAATATAAGTGCAATAATTTATTATTTAGGCTAAAATGCACTTTCCCACCACAAACAAATTTTTAGATTTTTTTTTTGAATTTACCTGCTTAGGTTAGGTTGAAGTTCAATGGTGCATACAGAATTTGGCGATCGTACTTAATGTCAATATTATGGCCGTTGGAAGTCAGCAATTTTGCGTTTTATCGCGTTTTTCACGTTTATTAATACATACCACTATATATACTTAATATGTTACTTTAACCGGCATAAATCTAGTTTAGCGCCCAAACGTATTAGATTCTGAGCGGAGCGATGAATGTATTGGTTTTACAATGATGTGTGTTTTTTTTTTATTTTTTATTTTTTGTGTCTGTCATCACGTTTTGGGACAGTAAAAGTGCTTAGATTTTCTTCAATAGTACCTTTTCTGATAGGAAAGTGAATCTAGTTGGTACTTTGGGGGGTCAAAAGTAAACATTTTCCAGTAGTTTTCAAAAGTACCGTGAAAAACAAATGGAAAATTAAGGAAAAAACGGGAATTTTTACGCAACATTGATTTTCGATAAAATCGATTTTGGTTTTTGGTGTAAGTCTAAAAAAAATGACGGTAAATACATGAAATTTTTACTGAATGTTTATATAAGCAGTTTCTATATACCATACCGTTTTCAAAATATTTTGACTTATTTTGAGCTGTTTACAGACATTTTAAATTTCCAATCTTTTTGGTTTTTTTTTTTTTAAAATCAATAACATTTTTTTTATTCGTTAAAAATTCTTGAAAATTTAATAGAATACTCCTAATATATTATTTCAAAGGTAGATGAAAAATATTAAAAATCTGTAGTCACAATTTTTTTTTTAAGCATTTAAAGTTGAAATTTTGACAAAATACGTAAAAATGACGAAAATTTGCAAATTATTTAGAGTTAGAAATTCATAAAAATTTTTCTTTTTAAATCTAAGATTTTAAATTTTAACACAAGATTTAACGTAAGTTTTTCTACTTTTATCAAAAATAAAATATCTAAAAGCAATTAAAAATAAATTTTTATGAGTGTTTTAAGTTCATAATTTTACAACATAGGATATTCACTCGATTTCTCATGTAGCGTTTTTCTTATTTGGTTGTAATTCAAAAACGAATAATTGTAGATGCATGAAAATTTCACTAAATGTTTATATTCTCATTTTCTATACACCATTCAATTTTGAAAATATTTTGATTTGTTTTGAGCTGTTTACAGACATTTTTAGTTTTCAATTTTTTTAGTTTTTTTTTTTATAATTGTCAATAAAATTTTATTTGGTGGGCCAAAAAGTCTGAAAATTTAATACAAGCTTTCTTATATATTGTTACAACATCAGTTGAAAAATTTTAAAAATACATAGGCACGATTTTTTTTTATAAGCATTTAAAGTTCGAATTTTGACAAAATTTGTCAAAATCTCGAAAATTATAAATCATTGTAATTAAAAAATTATAAAATGTTCAGTTTTTATAACTAAGTGTTGAAAATTTAAAACAAAAATTCTCATAAATAAATCATACTGTAACCAAAAAATCTAAAAAATATATCAACACATTTATTTTTTACAGACATTTTAATTTCAAATTTAGACAAAATGTCATATTTAAACCAAGAATAATGATTTTAGTTATTTTGATATAATTTAAAAATATTATTTGTTGGTATATGAAACTTTTAGAATATATTGTTATATTTTATATACATGCAATGGCATTTTAAAATATAATTTTTTTGAGAAAAATGAATTTAACCAACTATAGTAAATACTAATGCCTATAATACTAAAATTAATTACTTTATTCACAATAATATCATCAAATACATTTAGACTTAGTAAGATATTATAGACTGACTGACCGTCTTCGCTCAGAATCGTTTTTCTTATTCAATGATATTATATCATTGGATTAAAATCTAACACAATCCATTACAGTGACTCACTTGTAACCTACTGTACAGCAGAGCGACATACACTTACCCACCCTTTTTTTCAATTGTTTTTCCGGAAACCTAGGTAATTCAACGAGATAAGAACTATGGTGCAAAAATGAATTGGTGGAAATGATTATAATAGTTTTGGAGACGTTATATAGACTAATTTGATCTAGTTTAGCGGCCACGGGAATTTTTTACTTTTTTTTGAAACCTTGGAATTGACGCAGCGACAAGTGCCGCAAAATGTGTAATCACTGCCCAGTGCCCATTATATATACTATACGACATAACTTACCCTGTGACCTACTTGAGGTGGTGTTGCCAGGGCCGGATTAACGTATAGGCGGTATAGACAATTGTCTAGAGCGCTAAATTTTCAAGGGCGTCAAGCAGAATCTGATGCCAAGTCTATTTTCTATTGCATTTTATTGAAAATATACTAAAAAATAATTACTTAATATATTTGTTTAGTTTGCATTGAGGTCGATAATAATAAGTATATTTTTATCTGTATTTTCGATCCATTTATTGTGTATTTATGTTTTTGTGAATTAACAACATTGTTTAAAATCGTTTATGCAATCGTGTTGCATAGGAAGTCGAGGGATATTTTCGATTTGTGGAGAGGAACGCCGAACGACAGCGCCGAGGAGCTCAGCGACGTGTGCCGCAAAACGTGTAATCATTGCCCATACTGTAAATTAGTATATACTTTCCCTGTTAAACTAGATTTAATTAGTCTATAACTTCAAAACTAATCATATACGACAATTAATTGTTGCACCATCGTTTTTAAAACGTTGATTTACATAATGGTTTTTGGAAAAAATAATTGTAAAATTCGTTATAATCGCGGAAAATAGATCATTGTGCGAAATGCGAATGCGTAAAAAACGCAAATTGCTAACTATACCAATGGCCATAACTACGAAACTAAGTCCGACCAACAAATTCTGGTTGCACAATTATACTTAAGTAGTTAATATAAGTAATTTCCAAAAAAAAGTCGGAATATTTGCATGAGTGGTAAAGTGCATTTGTTCCTTATTTTATTTTACATGTTTTATCTTAATTATTTAACTTTTTATAAATCATTTTTTATTTTAAAGCTTGGCCTATCTTTATTTAAATACGATTTTAATAATATTTTTACAACTCTGTAAACTGTAATAGAATTTTTTAATCCCATTAGAATTGTTGATTTAATTCTACCAAGTAGAAAATA
This sequence comes from Nasonovia ribisnigri, assembly GCA_027563435.1. Taxonomy (NCBI): domain Eukaryota; kingdom Metazoa; phylum Arthropoda; class Insecta; order Hemiptera; family Aphididae; genus Nasonovia; species Nasonovia ribisnigri. Next base: position 40,033 of record JANEHU010003180.1, on the reverse strand, counting down.
ATACATTCGTATAGTACTAATCGACTATTTTTTGTTTTGTTTCAGAACTGCTAAATAAAGTCCACATCAAACTCAAACTCAATAATGCCATAGCCCAAACAGTACATCATTTTATAATTTAATTTTAATTATAATAATGTGTATTGAAATTACAAAATAAATTAGTCACTTCCGTCAGTGAAATTGTTTATTATTCATTTATTCCATTTTAATTTGTTTAGTTTATATGTCTGTTACTATTGAATTTAATTTCAAAGATAAAATAGTTTGCAGTTATTGTTATTCTTATTGTGATAACTTTAGTACATCGATATTAGTATCGTTTAAAATCAATGTTTTTTAAAACCTTCTTAAGCAATATTTAAACATGTTCAATAACGACTATGGTTTTTATATGGTATTTTTTAATCATTTTTTGGACATTGAATAAAATATGTAGCGTTGTATATAACTTCATAAAATGTTTATGAAATATTTAATTTCTATGAAAAATGAAAAAAAAATGTTTATTATGTCTAAAAGTTTATATTCATCGGTTTGAAAATTAACATTTTTAAAAGTTTTTTTATCGTACGAAACAAAGAAAATGTGTAACATATATTAACATAATAAATAATAATTATATGAATTAAAGTCAATAACGCGTGCACAATGCAATTAATGTACAAACAGATTTTACGGCAGCAAGTTATCGAACTTATAACTTATTACGAAATATGAAGCCAATTATATTGTTATTCAAAGCCAAAGTTTATATGGTTGAAGTTTTGAGAAAAATGAAAAAAAAATGTACAACATAATATTACCTACTATCCAGCGTTGCTCGGGGAGTTGTGCTGAGGGGGTTCGGTAGAATCTTCCCTAAATTGTCCAAATCGGAATAAGATTTTTTAGTATATACACCTCAAGTCCTCAACGATAAACATTGCAGCTAATATATTTTTAAAATAACTTTCCGGTTCATCTTATGTGCTTTGAAAAATAATATAATTGGCGCCAAATTTTCGTGATAAGAAGTAAGACGTGATAACGTGCAGTCTGCACCACGGACTAAGATATAAAAATCTTAACCCGAGGTTTGCACTTTTGCACACGGTAATAATATTGTTCTGTGGTAATACCTATATTTACCTGTAAAGGATACCGAACGAACGTATGATAAGTGAGGCCCGAACACGATTTAGAGAAGAGAAGGAGATAACACTCTGCTTGATCGGGAGAAAAAAAGTGGCTTATTCTCGACTTCTCTACATCGACGTGCTGTATATCTTAATTCGTGTCAGCAACTTAGTGATACGCATATCCGCCATATTGCTTTATATTTAATCTATTATGTGATAGTACACCGGCTCTGCGTTATCACTTCACATTTGACAAAAATTTAAGTCCACTTTTCAGTCGTGTTGTACTACCTACGTATTTCCAGAGTTCCAGATTTCCAGAATCCAGACTTCCAGTATGAACAATCTAGTATCTTAGTTCGTGATATTTACCTAGAGAAATAAAATCTACCTTCTCTATATCGTGGTAACCACGGTCCACGGACCACGATAGTACGATAGTATCACAGAATAGATTAGTAGTCCGCATGGTTTAAGATAGCTGATTTATTCTATCTTAAACCGTGGTAGTACGTGATTGTCATCGTCGTACTAACGAGATAGGAGATAACGCGCAGATAAGCGTTTCGGCGACAATATCCGGCATGATGTTATGAACGGTTATTACTTATATGCTAGCTGACAGCTGTGCGGGACGTCACGGGTAAAATAAAAAGGGAATAAAAATGAAAAAATAAATGATTAACGAGTTACGAGACGAGTTGTTGGTAGAACGACAATAACCGATTAACAAACGAACGGACGGAAATTGGTTTGTGAATATTGGATAGCATTAAGTCATAACTTCCGTAGATCCGTCACTGGCCCGGCGGCGGACGACGAGTGACCACACGGCGTGTTTCCGACGTCTGCGGAGGGACAAACGCTTTTGGTGAGTAGCAACAATTTCCCTTCGGCAGCCGTTGGGCAACGAAAAGGCGGCGACTCGATTACGGTTGATTCGCGCGACATTGGTTTACAAAATGGCGGTGCGTTTGGCTAACCGCGCGCGCCAAGGGTACCGTAAAATGCGCGACGTCGGCGTTCGAGCTTTTCAGTTTTCGGTCTAATCGGCATTTTTACCCCACCTCCGGCCGGACGGAACGTTGAAATCCAATTGCGATCGACGGACTACGGTTTCCCCATAGGCGTCTCAGCGGCGTCGCCGCGTCGGCCCGCGAGTCTCGGCTTATGACGAAAGGCATTCGTTTCGTTTTTGATAACTCGACATTGACACCGTCGTCGAAAACTCACGACGGCGATATGCCACGGTTTTAAATAAATACTACTTATGATTCGTCGTCGCCGGGGACTTGATCGATTCGGAAAATTTGACCCTACGGCCTAATGCCAATAATGATTACGATGATGAATATCGAAACAAAGGCCTTGTAAGTACGGTCTTCAAACTCGGCACCAGCTCATCTCCGTAATAGGTAATGGTCAAATTTTTGTTTCGCGTTCGTAAACCGTTACTATTTCTCGTCTAGGATTGTCGTCGTTATTATTGCGAATTATATTTATGTCGCGGGGGGGGGGGGTTGTTGTTTATTTTGACGATTATCCTTCTTTGGCCTCTGATATCACCTGTGTGATCCAAACATAACTTATATAATGTAAAGTAAGATACAATTTCTTAAGAGTCTTGGTTTTTACAATTGCAATATGCCGAAATACCAACTTATTCTATTTTAAAGGTTACAAGCTGGCAGTAAATACTTAATATAGACACGAAACCTACAATAATGTCTGAATCTTACGGCTGTGTATTTAATCAAAATGTACTAATTATTTATGCTGTATTTTATTTCAGGCATTTTTAAATACCTATTCAAAATACAAGCTAGTAAGATGTCTTCTTCTTTAGAAGAAAGGGAAGAACAAAGTTTAAAATGTTTTGTATGCAATATCAAAGTTACTACTCGTTCGTCATACGATATTTATTGTACATTTATGCCTCAAAGAGAGCTGTTGTTAATAGATGTCATGTCAAAAATACTTAAAAAGGTTTTGAATCCCTCTCTTATGAGAAGCTCTGTATTGTGTCGAAGGCAAGCATTGTTTGATTTTGTATTATTTAACTTTCTTGTGCCAATTAAATACTTTAGATTCTAATGATTAGATCTCACTAATATTATATGTATCCTGTTTTTATAGGTGTTTTACACTTTTTGATGAGTTGGATCAGATATCTACACGTTTCAATAAGCTTCAATCTGACATTATTAAACGTTACACTTCTACTTGTATTGAATATAAAGATGCTACTGATTTTAGTGTTGTTGATAGTTTGGTTCAAACAAACATTGAAGAACTGTCACAGAGTGAACAAAAAAATGATACGTCCTTCAATGATGATGATGAAAACAGCGAAAAATCATCCGTTGCTTTAAATGAGGTAAATAATTAAGATTAATTTTCAGATTTAGAGCGGAGCAAGAGTGCTATTTAATTTACAATAGTTGTGTTTTGGAGTAGCATAAAAGCTTAGATTGGATTTTGAACAAAGATTTTATTTTACTATGACCTAGAACAAATGTAAGCAAGTAAAACTACCAACTTACAATAGTTAAATTATTCTAGTGGTAAATTATAGGTAATAAGCAGGGCTCGTAAGTTCATGCACTAAAAAATGCAGAAATAAGCATGCATTCATGCACTAAAAATTGGAAAAAAATGCATTAAAATACGCACAATAACTTCGAAAATATGCATTTTTATGCGATTACATTTTTAATTTATGCACTCAAAATATGCATTATATAAAGAATTATGATCAAATTTTAAAATAATAAGAATATATCCATTAATTTTAAAAGTATTTTATTCCTTTTAGTTTTCATACATTTAACAATCAAAATTAATAAAATTTAAATTTAAATTAAAATTTATGAAATTTGGACAAACGCATAGAACTCACCGGTGAGTGCAAGAAAACTATACTGTAGTACCGTACCAATGTACAAAATTATGGTTGGTTGGTGAGAAACATTGCACTCGTGTATATGCCTGTACAGGTTTTGTTTTGTCGGCAAAGGATTGTAGTGGTAGCGATAACATTGTTTCTGCGGTTCTGCGAAAAACCACAAAATCTAAATAGGTATGTATTAACATAAGAATAAAAATAAATCAAAACACTATTGTTTTGTAAGTGGGAAAGTAAATAAGAAACAAGAAACTTTTGAAATCTTTGTCTAAAAACTTTTTTGATGAAATAATATGATTTATCAGCTCTAAAAAATCGATTATAGCCAAATATGCCTTAACACACAAAACATGCAAAAACTTACACTATTAAGCTTTATATTATTATTACTATTGTTATGAAACGAATTTGTATCTCAGTTAACATGTTTTCCTGTGTAGCAAAAAAAAACATGCAGATGTATGAATTTACGAGCCCTGGTAATAAGTAATATACTAATATCTAATAACTATTACAATGATATTACCTACTATTAGAAAGTTTTTTAATTCAATATTTTTATAAAAATATTGTAATAAGTCAAGTATGAAAAATTGACTGTTGGTTTGAAATATTAAAGATATGCTGTTATTGGCTATTGTTCGCTGTTATTTGCAAATTATGTATTATGTTAAAGGGATTTAATAATATTATATTCTGTCTTTGTCTAACACGCGCAACATAGGATTTTGGACGTGTTCTTTACCAAATATACCAATTGATCTAAAAAAGCAATAAGAATACTGAAAACAGATTTGAATTTGTAATCAAGTCTACTTTAAATCGACTTTTCCACATTTTTAATTTTTTGATGTAAACTTCTCCAAAAATTGAAATATGAACATTTTTCATTACTCTTTTTTAGTGTAACTTTTAGGAATCTGGGGGATCATATCAAAAATGTGGAAATGTCGATTTCAAGTGGACTTGATGATAAATTCAAATTTGTTTTCAGTATTCTTCTCGCTACATTAGATCAATTGTTATGTTTGGCAAAGAACACGTCCAAAATCCTATGTGGCACGTGTGTTAGACAAAGACAGAACATCACGGCATCAAATCCCCTTTAGTATTTACCCATACCTTGCTGGTGTCAAACTATAATTAAAAATATAGTTGCTTATATTTTCTATTAATTCTTAGGATAATTCTAAATAATAGATTTTTATCTTAAACTAGTTAAATTACCCTAATTTACATAAACTATTTTCTATTTTAAATAATAAAAGTTTTGTAATCGTACCTTTGTTTGTTGATCAACTATCAATATTTTATTGTAATTGTTTTAAATATAATTCAATTATACATTTTTTATAAACAATATTAGAAATATCATAGTCAAGAGATAATTTTTATATGAATATAAATTCATAAGGGTGAACATTTTTTGTTAATAATATTTACATATTAGGTAATATATTTTTAATTTTACTATGTTTTTAGATTGTTGAAAATATCATAAATAATATACAAGCTGATGAAACTATTGAAAACGATGACAATTCTAAAGATTGCATTTTTGATACTGCAGAAGATGAAATTCTTCTTATTGATAAAAATGTTACTGAACATATGGACACAGTAGACATCACATTAACTATCGAAAACGATGACAATTCTAAAGATTGTATTTCTGATAGTGCAGAAGATGAAATTCTACTTATTGATAAAAATATTACTGAGCATATGGATACAGTAGACATCTCATTAACTATCGAAAACGATGACAATTCTAAAGATTGTATTTCTGATACTGCAGAAGATGAAATTCTACTTATTGATAAAAATGTTACTGAGCATATGGATACAGTAGACATCCCATTAACTATCAAAAACGATGACAATTCTAAAGATTGTATTTCTGATACTGCAGAAGATGAAATTCTACTTATCGATAAAAATGTTACTGAACATATGGATACAGTAGACATCCCAATAACTATTGTTGAAGAATCAATATGTGAAACAAGTGAGGATTTAAAACAAATAAATGTTAATATATTAGTTTTTAATTTTAAAAATAATATATTTTAATTTTAATTTTTAAGAACCAAGGAAACAAAGTGTTGTCAGTGTTGGTATTAATTACAAATGTGAGAATAATTGTGATGTTTCTTTTGAAGGAGCTTCTGATTTAAAGAATCATTTTACCACGGTTCATCAAAGTCCAAAACATTTATTTTGTTCATCTTGTGATAAAAGCTATTCTACAAAACAAGAATTAAACAATCATTTGTCCAAAGATCATAAGACTTTGGATAAAGAGTCAATTAATGATCAAGTTGATTCAATTTCTCCAGCTATTAAAAGTAGTTAAACATATTATTCGTTTATTATAAAATCTTATTTAGAAGTTGCATCATATGGTATCTACTTGAAAAATGCAACTGTTTGTTCGTGTTGTATGTTATCTACAATCTTTCATCTGATATGTAAGTGTCTGTCATCTGAGCATTTCTACATCAACGAAGTTGTCATTTCATCTCTTCAAAGATTTGTTTGAATAGGTTCTTGGAGATATTGAGTGAGCACCACCACTCTTCCATCATCTGCTATTGCAATAAGTTGGTGGCACCAGATGTTTATGTCGTATTTGACTTTGAAACCTCTTCATGTAGATTCTTTATATTGAGTATTGGCCCCTATTTCCGGATCAATGAAGTGAAGCTGGTGATTTACTGTTTCATGCATATATCCATGGTCACTTAATTAGGCCCTTCATTCCTCCAAGTGAATTGTGGACCCAACTTCTACTTTGTGTTTAAAATTGGGAAATAACGTAGCTATAATAGTTCAGTTCTAACACCCATGGACCCTGTACTTGTGACTCACAATTTTATTTGAAACTGAAGTCGAATGTGTAAAATATAGACTGTAGAGTGCATTATTTATGTTTATAATTTTACGGTTATACCGGTAATGCTAGTCTCTGTGCAATGTAGATAACATACAGCGCGTTCGATGTTTATGTTGATAGGGAGTGTATAAGGGAGTTCCCTTTATTCTTAGAATATATATTAATTTAACTATTCTTTTATTATTTGTAGCTGAAAATGAAACCTCCCAATGTGATACAGATTCAATCATAGTCACTGAAGCTAATGCTGATTATTTAAATCAGTCTCCTGAAGGTGTGATAATTGATGTGAAACCTGATTTTTCTATTGATAATAGCTTGTACTTGGAAGAAGTTATACAGGAAGAAATTGAAGACGATGATTTTGAATGGAAAGAAGATCAACAAATTAACTATATTGAAGAAAACATCATCGAAGATAGTATAAGTACAATTGATGAAACTAGAGCTCCTTCATCAGGATCAGAAAAATCTGATAATAGATCAAAAAAAGGACGGAACAAAAGAGGTAGTTCACGTTCTGGTGAACGCGCGTGTTTACCGGCTATACATAGTTGTGTACTTTGTGACAAAAAATGGAGGACAGTCACAGAGTTAAAATCTCATATACAATCACACAGTGCTTTGAGGCCTTATGTTTGCGAGGTATCTTACTTATCTTTTTGTATTATGTTCTTTCAATTTATTTATAATCTTCATATTGATTTTTAGATATGTGGTCAAGCCTATAAAATGAAAAAAGCTTTAGATGTGCACATTGGAATGCACAATGGCATACATCCTTTTACTTGTGAATACTGTAATAAATCTTTTACACAAAAAGTTGGTCTACAAAAACATATTCCCATTCATACTGGATATACACGGTTTCAATGTGATTTATGTGGGAAGCGATTTATTCATCAAAAAAGTTTTCACATACACACAATGACTCATACAGGTGAAAAACATGTTAAATGTTCTGAATGCGGTTTAGCTGTTTTATCTCAATCACATCTTAAGCGTCATTTAAGAGTCCACACTGGGGAGCGACCATATGCATGTCCAATATGTGGGAAACGTTTTGCAGAAAAGTATAACATGAATGCTCATATGCATATCCATGAAAACAATGGAGGACTTGGGCCAAAGAGAAACAGAAATCATATGTGAGTAAATAATTTTTAATTGTTATTTGTTGTACACAAATTTAAAAATAAAATAGGACTTGGGTTTTTGATAAATAATTGTTCACTGTGTTCTTTTTTCTTGGAGGCTTCTCTACCAATTATATATGCCTGCTAATTTATATTTTAAATAATATAAAATTGAAAATAATGTAAATTTTTTATCACACAATTACAACATTTTATACAGTAGAGTAGTAAAATAATTAACATAATTTAGTTAAAAATAAATAATCTTACACAATAATATTTAAAGTAAAATCAATTTTTTTTTTATTAAAAAATTTCATACATTTTTTTATCCTTCAGAAGTTCTAGTTTCGGCTTGTATCCATTATTTTTTTAACTATGATGGTTCTTTAAATCTCACTAGACACAAATTGTATTTTAGATAGTTTCATAAAATATATTACTGTTAAACATACCTTTAAAAACTGATTTAAACTATTAGCAATAAGTAAAAGTGTGCTTTAAATATTTTAAAAAATATAGTAATTTATGTCTACAAATTGAATTTATTTGTATTGGACTATTGAATATTGATTAATTATTCAATTTATTTTTATTTACTAGATGTCAATTGTGTGGTATGAGTTATGATCGAAAACACAAACTTGAATATCATTTATCTTCAGCGCATCACAAAATTGATACTAAACCTTCTCAAGATCAAGAAATAGTGCAACTACAACAACCAAAAATTGAATACTTCCATGAAGTAAGAGAATATATATTTATTTTAGTCTTTTAGAAGATATTTACAAGAACCAACCAAGAACTAATACATATTAGAGTTTTTGTGTGGAAATGAGTTTAATTCAAATATACATTTATGAAAAGATAAAATAAATGAATTGGTCATTACCCCTCCTTACCCAAATGATTACAGCATGCAATATCTAAACGTGTATCTCAGATATGGCCCGTTTTAAAAAAAAACTGGAGACCCCAGCTACATCATTCCCAAATTTCATATCGCTTACATTGCAACTCTATGGTTTAAATCATATAATACAAAGTCATAAATCTAATATTCTTATTTCTATATTTTATTGCTGATTTTCATGAATTTGTTATGTTTCCACATAAATGAGGCAATATAAAAAAATCAGCATAATGTACTAATGTCCTCTTAATAAATATTTAATATAATAATCAAATGTTTCATTTTATTTTTAAATTTACTATTTAGAATTCTCAAAGTCACCAAATCATAAATGTGGATAATAATGCTATTGATCACAATAGTAGAACTACAATGATAACAGTCAGTGGTGTCAAACTTCCAATATCCTTAGATGGCGCTCCAATTATGGTTGCTACAATGCCACCACAACCTCATACTTCCAACCTAGTACCACACAACATACCAGCTGCAGGTTCTATTCTCACTTACAGGCCATCAAACACAAATGATAATAATGATCAACAATTGGCTGATAGTTCACAGAATGCTTATATGTCTCAAAATCCCGTTACAATACAATTGTCTTAAGATAGTAAGTTCATAGATATAAGTAAGGTGGAGGACTGCAACCTCAAAAATTGCTTAAGATCCTCAGAGATTATGCTAATCCTTCAAACTCTAAATCTTATCTTGTATACAGATATAGAGTTCTAGATTGTAGTTTCAAGTATTTTCTAAATACTCACATTTCTTAAAATTGTTTATGTCTAATAAGTTAGTGTATTGTTTTTCATCCACAATATTATTCTTATTCTTAATAAATAATGATATAGATTAATTATTTTTTTAATAGTCTATACGTATGTTTGGTTCAACTAATCGTTGTTATTACAATTTATTTGATAGAAATTCACTAAACAACATAACTCTATGAATATTATTGAACATATTAAAATTGGTGTTATATATTAGATAGTAAGAAAAATATATGATGTGGGATTTTTAGGTGACCTATCAATAATAAGTAATTAAAAACTAACTGCAGGTGTACTGGTAATTACTACACTTTATTAAATTGTTACAAATATAAGACACAATTCAATGTTATAAACACAATAGGAAAAACACAAGTTTACAAAGCACGCTCTATTTTCTCACTGACTGCTCATACCAGGGCGACATCTAGTGCGGTAGGATTAATAATATTTAATACCCCACATATATTTGTTAAATCATTACTTTTAAAAAATATTTTAGTAAGCTTAACATTTTAAAAATATTTATTTTGTGCTATAATATTTAAAATGATCTTAACTCTATTATTTTTGTAAAATATATCAATACATTTTTTTTTAGTAATGGAGTATCCAAAAAAAAAACTTATAAAGATCAAAAATAAAACTTATTAAACAATTGTGACTTTTGACTATTGATTTAAGTTTGAAATATTTAAATTACAGCTACGAATTACTAGTTATTAAAAAATATCAAATTTTTTAATGGGCAATTTAGACCATTCATTTTTGGTTATTGAAAACAATTGTTTTAAATATATTTATTGTAAGCTTAAGTTGACATCACTGTTTTTATTTTTAAAGTTATTTTCTGTTTTTAATCATTTTAACTTTATCTATTGTTGATACTTCCTTAAAAGTATATTGTACTTTTTATTTATGTGATATTTGATATATTTACATTTTGGGAAACTAAAAATCTTATTTTTGTTTTGAAATAATTGTATTTCTTCGTATTAATTAAAATGTTCCACATTCTAGTGTATTACTAATCATTAAAAAATGTGTCATGAACATTTTATTTTAAAAACCTAACCTTGATAAACCTTACTTTATGAAGCTAATCTTATTGCTAAACTATTGTAATTTAACTAACAGTCTTTGATGTGTTGTTATAACTTAACATATCCTTTCCTTAGGTATAAGTTGTTGAAAAAAGACAACAATTTATAGTTGACTATTATATTTTATCCTTTTTAAAATGTGGCCATTTATGATTTATATTGTAATTGTAATTATTGATAACGAAATGTTTGACTGATTTTTTTATATAGACTATAAGATTAATTCACTTTTTATTTTAATGTTTTGCATTTTTGCTATATAATATTGTATATTATTAGTCAGACGATTTGTTTATCATAATATGACTCATTTAGCATGGTTGATTATTGCAGTTTAGAAAGAAAGAAAAATGTTTGTGATTTGAAGTATTTATAACAAGTATTTATATTCATGCAAAAAAAAAAAATAATAATGGAACACCTCCATCGTATTACAAATGTTAATTTAAAATAATATGATTAATAATGAAGTCTGATTAAAAAAAAAATCTCCTTTTTTGATAATATATAGTACTTATTACTTATCTTGTAAATTTTGATTAAGTGCCATTGGGTATTAAACATGTGACGGTTTATAATTTAATATTTATGATTTATTTATTTATTTTTTATTATAATGTAATACGCTTTACAATTTTTTTTCTAAGCAATAACTGATAATTTATTTTATATTTACTGTTAGTTTATTATTGAAGATTATTAATTATAATAAAGTGATTTTTTACTAGAGTATTAGAATACAATTATTATTATCTGTATTTTGCAATTTTCATAATATGTATGAATTTTTTTATTAAACAATATATTTTGATACCAATTTGTAGTATTTAGATATACTATTATATTCAGTTTAATTGTTTATGATATTTTATTCTCTTACCTTATTAAATCTATTTATAGTTTTACGTAATTCATTGTCAACTTTAAAAAAAATAAAAATAATTAAATCATTGAATTCATAAAATATCTTAGTAATAACTGATAACGAATGGTAAACAATATTACAAAATGCTCATTATAATGATGATGCTATTAATTCCCATATTGTCCATTAATAATATTTAATAAATACTATAGTGTATAACTTTAAAACAATAAGCTAAAGCAATTACTCATGTGTATAAAGCTAATATAATTATGTGTAATTTTTGTACATGCATTTTAACAATAAAAGAATCTTGTATTACATAAGTATTTCTTGTATGTAAAATAATGTTTTTAAAAGTTAGTAAAAACGTTTAAACATTTGGTTGTATTAATATATGACATTATATGGGTTATGGCATGATGGTAATAACCACAGATAAATAAAACAATTGAGTAGATAGTCTTATTTTCAATTTACATATAGGTTTAATGTTTATGACTGTTAGTTTTTTAAAAATCTGTTAATTATTTAAGTGTATCACCATTTCTATGCGGATCTAAATTAGGGTGTTGTTGAAAAAAAATAAAGTTAAGAAACATGTCTTATACTGTTATTTTATAATATGTCCATAATGATCTGAAAAAATCAAAAAGCCACATACCTAAGAAGAGTTAGAAATAGGTGACTAAATAAGTAATATTATTATGGTAATATAGTAAGTATCTAAGAGTTTCTAAATCATAGACCCCAGGATTATATATATTATATTACAAATTTAAAATTTTAGACTTAAACTAAATATTTATTGCCACGGACAATCTGTTAACTAGTGACGTATTGAAGCTTATACGTTTCGTATTTACTCCCAAATGCGCATTGTGCAAAATATGCGAGCCCGAACACTGGTCTAAATGCCGTCTTTGTTAAACCACGGCAAGTTTAATACGTACCTTTCTTGCATATACAATACGCCGGGCATCCCCTAAGATTTACACTATAGTCTATTTAAGTATTAAAAACAATATAATATATATTATTATTTATTAATCTTTATACTGTATATGCTTTAAACACCTCATTCTTTATTTTCTAAGTATTTACACTGTTTTTGGTGTAGTTTATACATTAGATATACATATTAAGTATTTTGCAATTATATATTTTACAATAATTATTATTTTTCATTATAATGTAATATAATAATACACTTTAATATAAATTGGTTGTGATCAAGACACACATTCTTATAACTAAGTCTTTTCTGGACGTTTGCAAATCGTATGAACTATTAGGTATGCATAAAAAAATTGTACAGCAGTTGCTAGATGAATCCGTGTAACATAAAATAGGAATAATTCATGTTATTTCGAAAAATATAATATGCAATAAATTTAAAAATGAATCGTTGTATCTACATTGTATTTAGCGCATAAAACTAATATTATATATTCATAGTTCATACTAATATTATGTATTAGTTATTATTATATATTGTACAGAGTTCCTTGTTATTAGTAATACATCTAAATACTCTGAATAATATTCTATTTTGAAATATGAAATAAAAATGAATGATGGTCTCATCCAAAGAAGTAAGAAAATTTAAAACTGATGACGATGTCATATTATAATATCTATCATCTATGGCAAACGCCAATCCTGGTCATTCGTCTGAGACGATTCGCAGTTCTAATAATTTTAATGAATAAAAAAAAATTAATAGGCCAACAATGAACAGACAAGTCGTTAAATAGTAATTTTGTACCTATACAACATTTATTCAAAGATTTCATTCTGCTCAAGTTAATTTCATAAAATATCTCGATACAATCAGTTCAGTGCGAGATGAAGACGGATGAAGAAATAGCAGTTCCTTGATATATATGGAATCTGTACTATAGATATGGCTCACCTATATTCAACCCGAAGAGTCGACATATTCGTAAGTTTGATGACCTATTCTTTAAGGGGTTACATTTACGTTTAAGTCTTAGGTAGGTTTTTCGTATACAATGATAATACGAAAAACAATTCAGAGCGGATCCCGGGAGACTGCTTGTTGGACCAGGAAATTTCATATTGTTATTTTTAATACGTTGAATTAATATTCTTTGCATAATATTGAATATTATATCATATTTTTATATCAAAATATATTTAGACTTTTAAGAACCCACAAATAATAATTTTAAATTAAGCACCTACATTTTTTTTATAAATAAAAAACTTAATAACCGTTAATTGTGTATGCCTATAAATAGCACAATATAGGTCAACATAATTTCTGATGTATATAAAATGCTAATATAAACATTCAGTGAAAATGTCATTTATCTATAGACTATGGTACATTTTTTAGAGTTACCTTAACACCGAAAACCAATTTTGCGTAAAAGTTCCAGTTTTTTCTTAATTTTTTTTGTTTATCCCGACGTTTGTAATCTTTTTTAATTTTACTTAAGATTAAGTAGATGAATATTTGATAATATTTAGTAGAAAAATGTATATTTTTTGATTACAGTATGTACTAATTTATTACAATCTTTGTTTTAAATTTTCAATCCTTAGTTATAAAAACTGAACATTTTATAATTGTTTAATAACAATGATTGATAATTTTCAAGATTTTGATTTTTTGAAAATTCAAACTTTAAATGCTTATGAAAAAAATGTGGCCTAAAAAATAAAAATTTATTGGTATTTATATAAAAAAAACTAAAATAATTGAAATTTGAAATGGTCCGTAAAAAGCTCAAAAAGAGTCAAAATATTTTCAAAATTGTATGGTGTATAGAAAATGCTAATATAAACATTCGGTGAATTTTTAAGTTTCTACAGTTATTTATTTTTGAATTACAACAAAATAAGAAAATCGCTAGGTACATGAGAAATCGAGTGAATATCCAATGTTGTAAAAATATGAACTTCAAACGCTCATAAAAATTTAATTTGACTTGGTATTAGATATTTTTTTTGATAAACTTAGGCAAACTTATGAGAAATCATGTGTTACATTTTCAAATCTTAGATTTAAAAAGAAATTTTTTATGAATTTCTAACTCAAAATAATTTGCACATTTTCGTGATTTTTACGTATTTTGTCAATATTTGAACTTTAAATGCTTATAAAAAAAATTTGTGACTACGGATTTTTAATATTTTTCATATATTATTGTAACAATATATTAGAGCTTACTATTAAATTTTCAAGTTTTTTTACCCAACAAATAAAGTTGTATAGAAAAAAAAACTAAAAAAATTGGAAACTGAAAATGTCCGTTAACAGCTCAAAATAAGTCAGAATATTTTGAAAATGCTAGGGTGTGTAGAAAATGCTTATATAAACATTCAGTCAAAATTTCATGTATCTACGGTCATTTCTTTTAGAGATATACCAAAAACCAAAATCAATTTAGTTGAAAATTGGTTTTCCGTTTTGACCCCAAAGTACTAACTAGATTCTTACTATCAGACTTTTTAGTGTTCTAAAAGGTAATGATAGACACAAAATAAAATAAAAAAACACATCATTGTAAAATCAATACATTCATCGCTCCGCTCGGAATCAAAATTAGGTGAAATATTTTGAAAATTGCTTTGTGTAGGTATATATAGAAATAAAAATGAACAAATACATTATGAGGAATTTTGTATTACATTTACAAGGTTTTGAAGAAAATATATTTTATTAATATCTATCGGAAATAAACTGAGAAAATTTTTTAAATATTCTTGAATAGCTTAAATTCAAAATAAGCGGGTAAGTGGGTGACGCTCTGCAGTACAGAAGGTTACAATAAGTGGGGCACTGTATTATAATAGATATGGTGTTAAATTTAAACTCAGTGATATTGTATAGTTACCTAGATAGTTACCTAGGTAATATCATAGAATACAAAAATAATTCAGAGCTGAGACGGCTTGACTGCAGACTAGGATATTTTATAGTTAGTTGAATTAATATCCTTTGCATATTGCATATGTTATTATCATATTTGTATTTAAAAATATACTTTAGAAGTTTTAAGAACTTACAAAAAATAATTTTATAATTTTATAAATCTTGTATTCATTTTTCTTATCTTAGGTATAAAAAACTTAAAAATCAAAAATTTTGTGTGCCTATAAATATAGCACAACATGAGTCAAAATAATTATAATTATAACTATACTGGTGTATAGAAAATGTTAATATAAACATACAGTGGAAATTGCATGTATCTACGGTACTTTTTTTAGATTTACACCGAAAACCAAAATCAATTTTTTTGAAAACCAATTTTGCGTAAAAATACCAATTTTTTTTGCTTATCCCAACGTTTTAATTGTAATGAAAATTTTAAATTCAGACTTCTTGAATGCATAAATTAAATTCACTTTCTCATCAGGAGAGATACTGAAGTTAAAAATCAAAGCTACAAACACAATAAAAAATAATAAAAATTAATAACACACACCATTCTAAAATTACATCGTTATAAAATATACTGAACACAAATAAAATTAACATATTAAATACCTAATTATTATTAATTTCAAACTCGACAGTATTCGGTGAAATTGTTAAACTTGAAATTCTATAAATCCACTTAGTATATTATAAACCTTAAAGTTATCACTTATCACTAATATCATATTTATTTATAGTCACATTTTTACTTAATGATTCATAAAAAAAAAATTAGCCAAACTTTTAATATCATTACACCATCAAACTGTTTATAAATATACGGAACTCTTTGATATGAAAAGTTGCATTATATTACATCCGTGGAAACATCATATTGACGTAATACAATAACTATATCATTATAATCCATGGCAATTGTCAAAATCGATGCAGAAGACACAGTCCATTACAAATTCTAAAATTTTAATGACCGAAACTGACATGAACAAAAAATATACTGCGTTTCGTATGGTTTTATTTTTCACAAATCACAATATTTTCAGATATGTATCTGGAGCGTTTCCAGAGCAACGTCGCAGAAGAGTGGACACACGACACACGTCACGGATTCCGCCGATGAAAGAGTCGATGTTTAAAGTAAGTTTGTTTTATATTTATTTGGGGCTCAAATTTACTTTTTAGAGTTAAAATAAATATTTTACGTCACTAAAAATGTGCTATCCAAGTATCGGTAGACGAATATTTTAGTTCCGAGTTCGAAATTAATAAAATACGCCTGATCGAATCATACAAACGCCGTCGTCGTTTCACCAGTCCCGGGTCGTAGAATATTATTATAATTAATAGGTGCATAACAATAGGCTACGGGTACTTGAAGTATACATATACATTTTGGTTTAATTTATAGAAATACATGTTTAACTTATGTAGGGGTCGGATTTATATTCTCTTAAAATTCTTTAAATATGAAGTTTTTATGTCGTTTAAAATAGGCAATACATTCTCGTTATAAGTTATAAGTTATAGATTTAATTATAATATAAATAATAAATATAAAAATAATATATAAAAAAAATGTTCACGGTCAACTGTCTATCTTGACGTGTGCGCACTTAAGAAATATACATCTATACTTGTTTAGTCGTGTAGGTACATATCAAAATAATGTAATACATACACGAACGCGTTACCTATATTTTTCTTCTAAGAATACAACATTAATTATTATTATTTTTTTTTTTTATATATAGTTAAGGTACATTTCAAAAAACTAATTGTAATCAGATTTATTTTTATTTTCTTAAATACAATGTTTAAAAAAATTATTTATAAATATACATATACCTATAATCATTGAAATTAAATAAACACGCCTAGGTACTATAAGTAGTAATAGAAATAAATCCACTTTTAAACTATTAAAATACAAACAAACAAACGAAAAACTGAGCAAAGAATTTAATAAATAATATTGTGATAAAAGTACCTACTTAATATATTTAACGACTATAGGCATTTGTACAGTACCTATATAGGCTTTAATAATAGGTTAAATTCAATTTCCAAAAAATTAAATTTTAAAATGTTTTTGTGTACCTACCTATATAAATTATAATAATATAGTCTAAAAGTTTCATATATCTACGAATAATATTTTTTAAATTTCAACAAAATAACTTTTTTTTTTCTCATATTTATTTTATTTGTATAATTTGTATAAAATATATTTAAAATAAGCAAAATAGGTGAAAGGATATATTACGATACGTCATGGTTGGCTTGATTGAAGAAGCTATTCAGAAATAGCACTTCATGATCCAAATACTAAAATTGTTATTCTTGGTTTAAATAATTTGATTAAAAATTTGAACTTTTATAAAAGGTTTTTAGATTCTTTGGTTACAGCATGAACTATTTATAAGATTCCTTTGTCTATAGCAATAAATAATTGAACATCTTATACATTTTTAACTACTTAGTTATTCTTTATTTTTAAATTTAATGTATTAATTTTAACCTCATTGACCCAATGACTTCAAATTTATTGAATAATAAACAAAAAACTTTTCAAAATTCAAATGTCTATAAATCACCCAAAACGAGTCGAAATATATGAAAATTCTATCCTGTATGGAAAATGATGATTCAAACATTTGAAGGAAATTTTAAAATATCTACAGTTAATAGTTTTAGAATAACAGCAATATCAGAAAATCGTTTTATGAGAATTTATTATAAGTTAGTGATTATCCTATCCCTATGTCTAACTTAAACGGCTTGTAAAAAATTGACTTTCAGGTAACATTATGTGTACAATATATAATATGTGTAACGCGTATAGGTCATAAAAATATTGTTGAACATTTTACTGCAGGCTTCATTTTACTGCGCTATTCCATGTTTGACCCACGCATAACAACAAAAAAAAAATAAGAATAAGAATAAGTGATGTCCAAGTACTAAATAAATAAAAAAAAAATATGTATGATTTATTAATAATTGAATTACCACAGTATGCAAATATGCAATTCCCAAAAATTTCATTATATTCTTAGAAAAATCTTAAGACACAAAAAAAATAAATAAAAGTAAAATATAAGTAGTAAAAAAATTTAAAAAGAAATATATAATTTATAAATACTTAAATTATCACTATAATTACATTTTTAATTAATGATTCATAAAAAAAAATATGCCTTTATTTTTAACAACAATACACCGTCAAACTGTTTATAAATACGGAACTCTTTGATATGAAAAGTTGCATTATATTACATCCGTGGAAACATCATATTGACGTAATACAATAACTATATCATTATAATCCATGGCAATTGTCAAAATCGATGCAGAAGACACAGTCCATTACAAATTCTAAAATTTTAATGACCGAAACTGACATGAACAAAAAATATACTGCATTTCGTATGGTTTTATTTTTCACAAATCACAATATTTTCAGATATGTATCTGGAGCGTTTCCAGAGCAACGTCGCAGAAGAGTGGACACACGACACACGTCACGGATTCCGCCGATGAAAGAGTCGATGTTTAAAGTAAATTTGTTTTATATTTATTTGGGGCTCAAATTTACTTTTTAGAGTTAAAATAAATATTTTACGTCACTAAAAATGTGCTATCCAAGTATCGGTAGACGAATATTTTAGTTCCGAGTTCGAAATTAATAAAATACGCCTGATCGAATCATACAAACGCCGTCGTCGTTTCACCAGTCCCGGGTCGTAGAATATTATTATAATTAATAGGTGCATAACAATAGGCTACGGGTACTTGAAGTATACATATACATTTTGGTTTAATTTATAGAAATACATGTTTAACTTATGTAGGGGTCGGATTTATATTCTCTTAAAATTCTTTAAATATGAAGTTTTTATGTCGTTTAAAATAGGCAATACATTCTCGTTATAAGTTATAAGTTACAGATTTGATTAAAATATAAAAATAATATATAAAAAAAAATGTTCACGGTCAACTGTCTATCTTGATGTGTGCGCACTTAAGAAATATACATCTATACTTGTTTAGTCGTGTAGGTACATATCAAAATAATGTAATACATACACGAATGCGTTACCTATATTTTTCTTCTAAGAATACAACATTAATTATTATTATTATTTTTTTTTATATAGTTAAGGTACATTTCAAAAAACTAAGTGTAATCAGATTTATTTTTATTTTCTTAAATACAATGTTTAAAAAAATTATTTATAAAAATATACCTATAATCATTGAAATAAAATAAACACGCCTAGGTACTATAATTAGTAATAGAAATAAATCCACTTTTAAACTATTAAAATACAAACAAACAAACGAAAAACGATTTTGAGTAATTCGTAAATTTTTTATTTGATAAATTTTGTTCAAAATGGAAATTTAAATACTTATAAAAAAAATCGTGCCTCCGGATATTTATTATTTCTGCACTGTTATTATAACTAATTATGAAGAACCTTGTATTATATTTTCATATCTTAGGTAAACAAAGAAAATTTTGTATGAATATCTGACTACAAAATATAATGCGAATGTCGCAATAAATAGATGAGTTTTGTAAAAATTGGTACTTTAAATGTGTATAGCAAAAAATCGTTCCTATGAATTTTTAATATTTTTCAACTGGTATTATATTATTAACTTATGAGGAACTTTGTATTAATTTTAATAGTCTTTTGACCCAATGACTGCAAATTTATTGAAATTTATAGAATAATAAATAAAAAAAATTTAAAAAATTAAACGTCCATAAATCACTTAAAACGAGTCGGAATATTTGGAAATTTTATCATGTATAAAAAATGATAATTTAAACGTTTGAAGGAAATTTTAAATATCTACAGTCAATAGTTTTAGAATTTGTTATAATAGTATGTGTGATTATCCTATGTCTAACTTAAACCACTTGCAAACAATTGACTTTCAGGTAGTATATTCTGATGTTTATTTTTGTTTTGTTGAATGATGAAAACTTAACTTATAAAAATATCAAATCTTCGATATAAATTAAATTTTATTATGAATTTCTTACTCTAAATAATTTGCCAGTTTTCGTGTTATTATTGATGAATTTTGTCAACATTTTAACTTCAGACGGTCATAAAAAAATATTGTGGACTTACGCTTAACATTATATTAATTTCCAGTAATATCGACTGTATAAATAGCTAGGTAGTATAAACATTCTGTGAAAATTTCGTCTATATATATAAAAAAAACAAGTTATATTGCAATATCAATCTAAAATACAAACTAACACATAATATAATAGTTATGTAGGTATGATACAAATTAAACAATATACATACAATATATTATAAAATGTTTAACGTGTAGGTTATAAGAATATTGTTGAACAGTTTACTGCAAGCTGCGTATTATTTCAGAGATGGTATTCGTCAGTGAAAATTTGCCAACTAAGAATAATAATGTATTGTCATAAGCAGACTGAAATGTGTAATGTTGCAGTGTTTCGAAGACTAAGTTGTAGATCAGATTTTGATTCGGTATGTACCTTTTTTTTTTCAGTAGTTTTCTTTTTTATTAGGTATTGTTAATTGATAAGAGTGTGTATTGCCCGCCACTTTTTAAATTTTTCTTATTGTAACTACTGGTATAACACTATTCCAGCTATCAATAGAGTCGTGATAAAAATTATGAAATTAGTTAGGTATGATACTTTTTTAATTTATTTTTTTGAGGAATAGGACGTGAGAGAGGTTGTGAGGTAGGTTGAGAGAGATTGTGAGAGAGATTGTGATAGAGGTTGTGAGAGAGGTTGTGAGAGAGGTTGTGAGAGAGTTTGTGAGAGAGGTAGTGAAAGAAATAGTGAGACAGGTTCAGAGAGAGGCTGTGAGAGAGATTGTGATAGAGGTTGTGAGAGAGGCTGTGAGAGAGGTTGTGAGAGAGATTGTGAGAGATGTTTTGAGAGAGGCTGTGAGAGAGCTAAGGTTGTAACAGAGGTTGTGAGAAAGGTTAAGAGAGAGGCTGTGAGAGAGTGCGAGAGAGATTGTGATAGGGGTGAGAAGAAAGAATAATATTTAAACAATATCTTTCGTTGTTATGTTTACAATATCGAATACATATTTAGTTAGTAGGAAAATATCATTGCAAACCTCACGACTAGTGGTGATGGTCGTCAGTCATCACTATAGCTTCAACTAACCATAGGTTTACCTAACTTACCTTCTTATGAGATAGAATAAAAAGATCGGTTGCCGGTTAGGATGTCAGCGCACTATTCCATATTTGACCCACGCACAAAAAAAAAAAATAATAATAGGTTATATCTAGGAACTGAAAAAATAAAAATAACAATATAACAAATATATTAATATTAGAAGTAAAATATGAACTACAAACACAAATTCTTAAAGACAATATAAAAATTTACACACAAAAAAAAAAAAATTAAAATTAAAATATAGGTAGAAAAAAAATGTATAAAAAAAGTTTATGATTTATTTATACCTAAATTATCACAATTTGTAAAATATTCAATAAAAAAAAAGTCATCAAATTCAAAGAAAAATCCAGACAAAAATAAAAATAATAAGAAAAATAAAGGTAGTAAAAAGTTTAAAAAAAAAAGTTTATGAATTATTAATTTTTAAATACAATAAGCAAAATATGCAATTCAAAAATATTTCATTATATTCTTAGAAAAAGCAAATTTTTAAAAATTAAAATAAAGGTATAAAAAAATATTAAAAAAATGTATGATTTATTTATACCTAAATTATCACAATATGCCAAATATTCAATTGGAAAAAAATTTATAAAAATCTAAGAAAATTCCAGACAAAAAAAAAAAATAATAAATAAAATATAAGCAGTAAAAAATTTTTTATGATTTATTAACACCTTAACTATCACAAATTATAAAATATTCTATTCGAAAAAAAAATGCATAAAATTGAGACAAAAAAAAATAAAATGTAAAATATAAGTAGAAAAAAAATTAATAGAAATTAATATATAGATAGAACAAAAATTTAAAACAAAAGTTTTTGATTATTGATACTTAAAGTATCACAATATAAGCAATATATGCAATTAAAAAATATTTAATTAAATTCTAAAAAAAACAAGATAAAAAAAATTAATAAAAATTTAAATGTAGATAGAAAAAAATTTTAAAAAAAGTTAATGATTTATTTATTTTTAACTATCACAATAAGCAAAATATGCAATTCAAAAATATTTTATTATATTCTTAGAAAAAACAAAAAAAAACAAAAAATAAAAATGAAAATATAGATATAAAAAAATATAAAACAAATGTATCATTTATTTATACCTAAATTATCACAATATGCCAAATATTCAATTCGAAAAAAAATGCATGTAATGCAAATAATGAGAAGAAATAAGTAGTAAAAAAATTTTAAAAAAAGTTTATGAATTATTAATACTTTATTTATAACAATATGGAAAAATTCAATTAAAAAAAAAAAATCATCAAATTGAAAGAAAAATCCAGACAAACATAAAAATTATAAGTAAAATATAAGTAGTAAAAAAATTTTAAAAATAAGTTTATGAATTATTAATATTACTTAAATTATCACAAGCAAGATATGCAACTCAAAAATATTTCAATATATTCTTATAGAAAACCAAACACAAAGAAAATATTAATATAAATTAAAATATAGGTAGAAAAAAAATGTAAAAAAAAAATTAATGAAATAATTGATTTGAAGTGTAACAATATGCAAAATAATCAATTCAAATAAAATGCATAACATTCTAAGTAAAATACAAGTAAAAAAAAATTTTAAAAAAAGTTTATGATTTATTAATTTTTAAATTATTACAATAAGCAAATTATGCAATTAAAAATATTTCATTATATTCTTAGAAAAAACCACACAAAAAAAAAATTAATAAAAATTAAAATAAAGGTATAAAAAAATATATAAAAAAATGTAGGATTTATTAATATTGAAGTATAAACATATGCAAAATTTCCAATACAAAAAAAAATTAGTAAAAATTATTAGAGAAAATTAAAGTCACACAAAAAGAAAATTAGTAATAATAAGCAATGTCTAGGAAATAAAAAATGAAAAAAAATTGTATAACTATAAATACTTGAGGTATAACAATACCCAATGTTTGCAATACAAAAAAAAAATTCTCAAAATTAAAAGAAACAAAAGAAAAAAATCAAAATCTCTCATGTCTATAGGCACTAAAAATAATAAAAAAAAATTTATGAATTATTAATATTGATGTATATACATATGCAAAATATGAAAAATAAACACTACAAAAAAAACAAATTTAAAAAAAAAACTTTATCTCAGCACTGGAGAAAAATAACTAAAAAAAAAAAATATCAAAGTTGTATAATAGGTAAAGTCAATCTCATATTAAAAGTCTAAGAACACTAACCCAGTGACGGTTCTGGCGTACAGTACTGGCTCTGTATTATTAGTCGAAAAAATGAAAATAGTTCAGGGTGGCTATTACAAGTTTTGGGATGCTAAGCCTCCCCAAGTCACCCTCTAGTTGCGCGTGGGTCAGAGAGAGGAATAAGTGGTGCGCTAAAAATCAGACATCCTATTAAGTGTCATCGAGTTGATGAAGCTGTTGATTGTTGACATTTAACATTAACTGTGGTCGATATGATTGGAAATAAAAGTAATTACTCATAAGTAATGATGATAAGTAGTGGAAACCGGGGTACAATAATGAGACGCATATTGGTAACAATGTTGTAATAATAGTGGTCTTTCAAAAAAATACGTACATATAGTTCAAACATTAAAACCAACTTTATAAAAAATTAATTTATAAAAAAATATATTACTTAAATTATTATTATTATAAATTATATAAAACCATGAACTATGGACCTATCTTAGTGTGCTCCATATCTCAGTGTAGACAATATAGGTAATTCTATATTTTTAGCTTCATAATTTCTATTAAGTTATTAGGAAAAAATATTAAGTAACGTATAATTGCAAAATTTGAGCTTTTACTTATAATATCTTTATAAAAAATTATCATAGAGGCCTAGACACCATTATTTCACATAAAATAGGTACATTTGGAGTTTAATTTAACTAATATATTCTAGTTTTGATAAGCTGTAACTAAAACTCAGCAAGTTGACACTAATATTCTAAAGAAATTAAATCAAAACAACTATTTGTAGTATTACACTTGATCCATATCTATAATATTGGTGAGAAGTACTATCTGGAGTGATGGTGAATTTTCTCGAGAAGCAAGTCTCATAAGGTGATAGATGTTCAATTAAAGTAATTGACTTATTTAAGTTGATGAACAATATTATATTACTGTACAGTTCACACAGTCTCTCTATCAAATTGTACCGTTTGCAAAATATTAATCTTTAGTACCTAAATTGATTGAGTATTTAACATTTATCGAAAAGAGACCGGATAGGTCGCTTTACTAGGTAGAGCCGTCGAGTGACAGTCGTCTATAAAAAAAAAATATAGTGGTGCGGAGCCACGCTCGAAACGACGAAACGCTCTGAGTGTACGTATCGGCCGGTGTTGCTAGCTCCCGGATGGGTGACCACCCGGGATTTTTAGCAACAAATCCTTGCCACACATACACACACTTCTTTTAACCAACCATATAAACAACATATCAGAAAAAAAAGCTAATGGCTATAATTCAAAAACGATAGGTAAATATATCATATTGTATAAAATAGTATGATTGTGTTAGTCACAATCTTGTGCAAATGATATCGTCTTCTGTTTTCCCTAAGTGTATAAAATGCTGAAAATCAATGAAATCAGAAATATTGTGAGTAAAGAGAGACTGTCGTGACTATATTTATAATTTTGTCTTAAACATAATTATTCTGTGGAGAATCTTGGTTTTTAATATCGGAGTATGGGGCAGAGCTGCGCTTTTGTGTTATAAGTTGAAATATTTGTGCACACTGTGTGACCAAAAGAACCACCCTCCAGACAGTTCTTCAATACGTCCAAAATGAAATTATTTAAATACGTTATAAAGTTGCTCCAAATCTCAAAACTTTCCTAGTATTTTAAAAACCATATGAAGCTAAAAAAAAAATTATTAAAAATTTTGCTTAAAAAAATTATTTTCACCTGCATGTGTTATCTCCAAGTGTGTCTTACATATGAAAAAATATAAAACATTCATTCAGTAGTTATCATTGAAATTGTTAGTGTTTTAAATAATAATAATATCTACAATATTAAAAGTTATATGATCTTCTGAGGGACCGTATTACAATGGTTAAACTAAGGTTAAACCGTGGAATTCGGCCGGTAAAATCAGTGGGTAAAGTGTAACCGAGGTTAAACTATGATTGTAAAACGGGCCCTAAAATTGATACCCGCTTGTAAATGGAGACGATAGGTACATGCTGAAAAGTTATTAGTACTAATTACCGTTACAATTTACATCCAATCATACTTTCAAGTTGTGACCACAGTTATTGTTTCAACCTTAGATCATATACTATAAATGGGCCCTTATCCCGGTAAACTGTAGCACATATAAGTAACAATGGTCTCTGACTAAGATACATGTGTGAAGAGAAATCACACATATTTATCCATGTATGATATGGATCAATAAAAATGTCAGAGACTCGTAGCTTATATGTGCTACAAAGTGTTTACACGGGTAAACTGGGCATAGTATATGATCTAAGGTGCACCAAGGAGTCAATAATCAACGGATCAACTCGATAATGAAACACTTAAATTCGGCAACCCACTAAGGATCTTTTTATTCAAAGTGTCTTAAAAAGTCAGAGGAAGGTTAGTTAAGTAAACCTATAGTGAGTTGAACCTATGGTGATGGTAGACAACTGTTATTATTGGTCATGAGCTATGCATTGATATTTTTCAACTAACTATCAAAGTATTCGATACTGTAGACATATGAATGAAAGAAAATATTTAAATATTATTCTTAAAGTGAGTTGAGGTTAAGTGAGTTGAGGTTAGGTAAGGGTAGGGTAAGATATCATAACCTAACTATTTATAATAATATTTAACCACGTCCTTATTCCTTAATACCGGCCGGTTAGCGTTATACCAGTATAATTAAAAACTTTAAATACAGCCTAATATACCAACCTAGCACCATATTCATTTCTAAACATAGGTTATAAAGCTATATTATTTTTTTTCTTACTCCTTAAAAAGTATTTGCCTGCGGGCTCCAACGTTCCCCTTCTAAATTTTTGTAAATCAATTTAAAACATTTTGATATTTCTAAACTAATTGTTTTAAACATTAACAACCTAAAGCTACATTCATTTTTTCTTGTTCCTTAAAAAGTGACTGCAGGCTCCCACGTTCCTCTGTCAATTTTTTTTTTATAAATTTAAAATATGTAGATATTAAATAAAATTTTTAAACATTATCAATCTAAAGCTATATTATTTTTTTTCTTACTCCTTAAAAAGTATTTGCCTGCGGGCTCCAACGTTCCCCTTCTAAATTTTTGTAAATCAATTTAAAACATTTTGATATTTCTAAACTAATTGTTTAAAACATAATCAACCTAAAGCTATATTAATTTTTTTCTTGCTCCTTAAAAAGAATTTGCCTACCGGCTCCAACGTTCCCCTTCATTTTTTTTTTATGAATTTAAATCTGTAGATATTAAATCAAATGTTTAAACATTATCAACCTAAAGCTATATATTTTTTTTCTTACTCCTTAAAAAGTATTTGCCTGCGGGCTCCAACGTTCCCCTTCTAAATTTTTGTAAATCAATTTAAAACATTTTGATATTTCTAAACTAATTTTTTTAAACATTATCAACCTAAAGCTACATTCATTTTTTTCTTGCTCCTTAAAAAGTATTTGACTGCGGGTTCCACGTTTCTCTGTCAATTTTTTTTTTATGAATTTAAAATCTGTACATATTAAATCAAATGTTTAAACATTATCAACCTAAAGCTATATATTTTATTTCTTACTCCTTAAAAAGTATTTGCCTGCGGGCTCCAACGTTCCCCTTCTAAATTTTTGTAAATCAATTTAAAACATTTTGATATTTCTAAACAAAATATTTTAAACATTAACAACCTAAAGCTACATTCATTTTTTCTTGCTCCTTAAAAAGTGACTGCGGGCTCCCACGTTCCTCTGTCAATTTTTTTTTTATGAATTTAAAATATGTAGATATTAAATCAAATTTTTAAACATTATCAATCTAAAGCTATATTATTTTTTTTCTTACTCCTTAAAAAGTATTTGCCTGCGGGCTCCAACGTTCCCTTTCAAATTTTTTGTAAATCAACTATTAAATCATTTTAAAATTTCTGATTCAATTTTTTAATCATTATCAACCTAAAGCTATATTATTTTTTTTTTCTTACTCCTTAAAAAGTATTTGCCTGCGGGCTCCAACGTTTCCCTTCTAAATTTTTGTAAATCAATTTAAAATATTTTGATAGTTCTAAACTAATTGTTTTAAACATTAACAACCTATGGCTATATTAATTTTTTTCTTGCTCCTTAAAAAGAATTTGCCTGCGGGCTCCAACGTTCCCCTTCAAAATTTTTCTAAATCAAATTTAATAATTTAGATATTTCTAAACCAAATATTTTAAACATTAACAACCTAAAGCTACATTCATTTTTTCTTGCTTCTTAAAAAGTGACTGCGGGCTCCCACGTTCCTCTGTCAATTTTTTTTTTATGAATTTAAAATATATAGATATTAAATCAAATTTATAAACATTATCAATCTAAAGCTATATTATTTTTTTTCTTACTCCTTAAAAAGTATTTGCTTACGGGCTCCAACGTTCCCCTTCTAAATTTTTGTAAATCAATTTAAAACATTTTGATATTTCTAAACTAATTGTTTTAAACATAATCAACCTAAAGCTATATTAATTTTTTTCTTGCTCCTTAAAATGTATTTGCCTGCGGGCTCCCACTTACCTCTTCCATATTTTTTTTTATCAATTTAATTCTTGTAGATATTTCTAAACCAAATTTGAAAGATCATAAACCTAGTGCATATAACTTTTTTCTAAATTAAATTTTCTTACTCCTGAAAAAGTATTTGCCTGCGGGCTCAAACGTTCCCCTTCATAAAAAATTTTTATCAATTAAAATATTAATGATTTACTTATATACATTTCGTTTGAACATAAACATCTTGGTGCCATATTAATTTTTTTCTAAATTTAATTTTCTTACGCCTTAAAAAGTATTTGCCTGCGGGCTCCCACTTTCCTCTTCCATATTTTTTTTTATCAATTTAATTCTTGTAGATATTTCTAAACCAAATTTGAAAGATCATAAACCTATAGTGCATATAACTTTTTTCTAAATTAAATTTTCTTCCTCCTGAAAAAGTATTTGCCTGCGGGCTTAAACGATCCCCTTCATAATTTTTTTTTTAAATTTATATATCAATGATTTACTTATATAGATTTTTTAAACATAAACATCCAGGTGCCGTATTAATTTTTTTCTAAATTTAATTTTCTTACTCCTTAAAAAGTATTTGCCTGCGGGCTCAAACGTTCCCCTTCAAAATTTTTTTATCAGATTATATATTATAAATGATTTTTTTTTTAAATTTTACAACCTGGTGCCATATTAATTTAATTTTCTCACACCTTAAAAAGTATTTGCCTGCGGGCTCAAACGACGATCCCCTTCATAATTTTTTTTCTAAATTTAAATATCAATGATTAACTTATACAGATTTTTTAAACATAAACATCCAGGTGCCATAGTAATTTTTTTCTAAATTTAATTTTCTTACTCCTTAAAAAGTATTTGCCTGCGGGCTCAAACGTTCCCCTTCAAAATTTTTTTATCAGATTATATATAATTAATGATGTTTTTTAAAAATTTTAAAACCTGCAGTTGCCATTTTAATTTTTTTTTTCTCACTCCTTAAAAAGTATTTGCCTGCGGGTTTAAACGATCCCCTTCATAATTTTTTTTCTAAATTTATTATATATCAACGATTTATTTATATAGATTTTTTAAACATAAACATCCAGGTCCCATACTAATTTTTTTCTAAATTTAATTTTCTTATTCCTTAAAATGTATTTGCCTGCGGGCTCCCACTTACCTCTTCCATATTTTTTTTTATCAATTTAATTCTTGTAGATATTTCTAAACCAAATTTGAAAGATCATAAACCTAGTGCATATAACTTTTTTCTAAATTAAATTTTCTTACTCCTGAAAAAGTATTTGCCTGCGGGCCCAAACGTTTCCCTTCAAAATTTTTTTATCAGATTATATATTATTAATGACTTTTTTTTTAAATTTTACAACCTGGTGCCATATTAATTTAATTTTCTCACACCTTAAAAAGTATTTGCCTGCGGGCTCAAACGATCCCCTTCATAAATTTTTTTTTAAATTTATATATCAATGATTTACTTATATAGATTTTTTAAACATAAACATCCAGGTGCCGTATTAATTTTTTTCTAAATTTAATTTTCTTACTCCTTAAAAAGTATTTGCCTGCGGGCTCAAACGTTCCCCTTCAAAATTTTTTTATCAGATTATATATTATAAATGATTTTTTTTTTAAATTTTACAACCTGGTGCCATATTAATTTAATTTTCTCACACCTTAAAAAGTATTTGCCTGCGGGCTCAAACGACGATCCCCTTCATAATTTTTTTTCTAAATTTAAATATCAATGATTAACTTATACAGATTTTTTAAACATAAACATCCAGGTGCCATATTAATTTTTTTCTAAATTTAATTTTCTTACTCCTTAAAAAGTATTTGCCTGCGGGCTCAAACGTTCCCCTTCAAATTTTTTTTATCAGATTATATATAATTAATGATGTTTTTTAAAAATTTTAAAACCTGCAGTTGCCATTTTAATTTTTTTTTTCTCACTCCTTAAAAAGTATTTGCCTGCGGGCTTAAACGATCCCCTTCATAATTTTTTTTCTAAATTTATTATATATCAACGATTTATTTATATAGATTTTTTAAACATAAACATCCAGGTCCCATACTAATTTTTTTCTAAATTTAATTTTCTTACTCCTTAAAATGTATTTGCCTGCGGGCTCCCACTTACCTCTTCCATATTTTTTTTTATCAATTTAATTCTTGTAGATAATTCTAAACCAAATTTGAAAGATCATAAACCTAGTGCATATAACTTTTTTCTAAATTAAATTTTCTTACTCCTGAAAAAGTATTTGCCTGCGGGCCCAAACGTTCCCCTTCAAAATTTTTTTATCAGATTATATATTATTAATGACTTTTTTTTTAAATTTTACAACCTGGTGCCATATTAATTTAATTTTCTCACACCTTAAAAAGTATTTGCCTGCGGGCTCAAACGATCCCCTTCATAATTTTTTTTCTAAATTTAAATATTAACGATTAACTTATACAGATTTTTTAAACATAAACATCCAGGTGCTATATTAATTTTTTTCTAAATTTAATTTTCTTACTCCTTAAAAAGTATTTGCCTGCGGGCTCAAACGTTCCCCTTCAAAATTTTTTTATCAGATTATATATTATTAATGATGTTTTTTAAAAATTTTAAAACCAGTTGCCATATTAATTTTTTTTTTCTCACTCCTTAAAAAGTATTTGCCTGCGGGCTTAAACGATCCCCTTCATAATTTTTTTTCTAAATTTATATATCAACGATTTATTTATATAGATTTTTTAAACATAAACATCCAGGTTCCATACTAATTTTTTTCAAAATTTAATTTTCTTACTCCTTAAAATGTATTTGCCTACGGGCTCAAACGTTCCCCTTCAAAATTTTTTTATCAGATTATATATTATAAATGATGTTTTTTAAAAATTTTAAAACCAGTTGCCATATTAATTTTTTTTTTCTCACTCCTTAAAAAGTATTTGCCTGCGGGCTCCCACTTACCTCTTCCATATTTTTTTTTATCAATTTAATTCTTGTAGATATTTCTAAACCAAATTTTGAAAGATCATAAACCTAGTGCATATAACTTTTTTCTAAATTAAATTTTCTTACTCCTGAAAAAGTATTTGCCTGCGGGCTCAAACGTTCCCCTTCAAAAATTTTTTTTATCAATTAAAATATTAATGATTTTCTTATATACATTTCGTTTGAACATAAACATCTTGGTGCCATCATATTAATTTTTTTCTAAATTTAATTTTCTTACGCCTTAAAAAGTATTTGCCTGCGGGCTCCCACTTTCCTCTTCCATATTTTTTTTTATCAATTTAATTCTTGTAGATATTTCTAAACCAAATTTGAAAGATCATAAACCTATAGTGCATATAACTTTTTTCTAAATTTAATTTTCTTACTCCTTAAAAAGTATTTGCCTGCGGGCTCAAACGTTCCCCTTCATAATTTTTTTTCTAAATTTATATATCAATGATTTATTTATATAGATTTTTTAAACATAAACATCCAGGTCCCATACTAATTTTTTCTAAATTTAATTTTCTTACTCCTTAATAAGTATTTGCCTGCGGGCTCCCACTTTCCTCTTCCATATTTTTTTTTATCAATTTAATTCTTGTAGATATTTCTAAACCAAATTTCAAACACCAAAAACGGGTTCCAACCTTCCACTTCAAAAAATTTTTTGTCAATTTAAATATTGATGATTTTATTAAATAGATTTGTTATAAATTGACAACATGGTACCATATTAATTTTTTTCTATATTTAATTTTCCCACTCCTTAAAAAGTATTTGCTTGAGGGCTCCAACGTTCCTCTTCAAAATTTTTTTAGCAATTTATATATTAAAGATTTACTTATATAGATTTTTTTTAACATTAACATCCTGGTGCCATATTAAGTTTTTTCTGAATTTAATTTTCATTCTCCTTGGAAAGTATTTACTCGCGGATTCCAACCTTCCCCTTTTAATCCGCCTTAGCACCGACTCCAACGTTCCCTTTCATACATATTTTTTTCTAAATTTAAATATTAATGATTTTCTTATATAGATTATTTGAACATCAACAACCTTGTGCTATATCAACTTTTTTTCTCTTATTTTAAATAAGTGGTAACACGTGGATTGACATTCAACGTTGTTACCCAGGTAGGCAATGTGACTGCGTCGGATAGCGGACAATGTTAATTTTTTGCAGTTGAAAACGCGAATAAAAGTGGTAATACATTGAAAATTAAAATAAAAACTATATATATTATAGTTATAACAATTCAACGTTGTTATCCAAGTAGGCAATCCGATTCCACTGGATAGCAGACAATGATAATTGCTGTGGTCAACATGCAAATGAAGTAGTATAACAATGTAAATTAAAAAAAAACGATATATATTATAGTTATAACAATTCAACGTTGTCACCCAGGTAAGCAATGGGACTGCGTCGGATAGCGGACAATGATAATTTTTTAAGCAATGTGACTGCGTCGGATAGCGGACAATGATAATTTTTTGCAGTTGAAAACGCGAAATAAGTGGTAACACGTAAATTGACATTCAACGTTGTTACCCAGGTAAGCAATGTGACTGCGTCGGATAGCGGACAATGATAATTTTTTGCAGTTGAAAACGCGAAATAAGTGGTAACACGTAGATTGACATTCAACGTTGTTACCCAGGTAGGCAATGCGACTGCGTCGGATAGCGGGCAATGATAATTTTTTAAGCAATGTGACTGCGTCGGATAGCGGACAATGATAATTTTTTGCAGTTGAAAACGCGAAATAAGTGGTAACACGTAAATTGACATTCAACGTTGTTACCCAGGTAAACAATGTGACTGCGTCGGATAGCGGACAATGATAATTTTTTGCAGTTGAAAAAAAATAAAATTTTTTTTATCAATTAAAATATTAATGATTTGCTTATATACATTTCGTTTGAACATAAACATATTGGTGCCATATTAATTTTTTTCTAAATTTAATTTTCTTACTCCTTAAAAAGTATTTGCCTGCGGGCTCAAACGTTCCCCTTCAAAATTTTTTTATCAGATTATATATTATTAATGATTTTTTTTAAAAATTTTAAAACCAGTTGCCATATTAATTTTTTTTTTCTCACTCCTTAAAAAGTATTTGCCTGCGGGCTTAAACGATCCCCTTCATAGTTTTTTTTCTAAATTTATATATCAATGATTTATTTATATAGATTTTTTAAACATAAACATCCAGGTCCCATACTAATTTTTTTCTAAATTTAATTTTCTTACTCCTTAATAAGTATTTGCCTGCGGGCTCCCACTTTTCTATTCCAAATTTTTTTTTATCAATTTAGTTCTTGTAGATATTTCTAAACCAAATTTCAAACACCAAAAACGGGTTCCAACCTTCCCCTTCAAAAAATTTTTTGTCAATTTAAATATTGATGATTTTATTAAATAGATTTGTTATAAATTGACAACATGGTACCATATTAATTTTTTTCTATATTTAATTTTCCCACTCCTTAAAAAGTATTTGCTTGAGGGCTCCAACGTTCCTCTTCAAAATTTTTTTCTAAATTTAAATATTAATGATTTTCTTATATAGATTATTTGAACATCAACAACCTTGTGCCATATCAACTTTTTTTCTCACTCCTTTTAAAGTATTTGCCTGTAGGCTGCAATGTTCTCCTTCAAAAACTTTTTTTAAATACATTTTTTAAACTATACTTTAACAACCTGTATAATTCCATATACATTTCTTAACATATTTTCTTGCTCTTTAAAAAGCATTTGCTTGCAGGCTCTCACGTTTTTCTTGCAATTTTTTTTTATCAATTAAAATCTTGTAGATATTTCTAAATCAAATTTTAAAACATCATTAACCTGGAGCCATATAAATTATTTTCTAGATTTTTTTTCTCACTCTTTAAAAAGTTTTTGCCTGTGGGCTCCAACGTTCTCCTTCAATTATTTTGTAAATATTTTTAAATGGATTTTTTAAGTTTCACAATCTAGTACCATATAAATTTCTAAACCTTTTTTCTCACTCCTTAATATGTATTTTCCCGTGGGCTCCAGAGTTCCCCTTCACAAATTTTTTTTAAAATATTTAATATTTAATGCATGGTAATATCTGGTACTTAATTTCAATTACACTATTAATTATATACATTCAAATTTATTAATAACAATGCAACGTGGTCACACAGGTAGGTAATGCTACTTCGTCGAATAAGCTGACAATGTTCATTGCTGTGGTAAAAATGCAAAAAAACAATGTTAATTTTTTGCAGTTGAAAACGCGAATTAAAGTGGTAACACATTGAAAATTAAAATAAAAACTTTATATATTATAGTTATAACAATTCAACGTTGTCACCCAGGTAAGCAAAGCGACTTCGTCTGATAACTGACAATGTTAATTGCTGTGGTCAAAATGCGAATAAAAGTGGTAGAACATTCAAAATTAAAATAAATACTATATATTATATTATAGTTATAACAATTCAACATTGTCACCCAGGTAAGCAAAGCGACTGCTTCTGATAGCTGAAAATGTAATTGCTGTGGTCAAAATGCGAATAAAAGTGGTAGAACATTGAAAATTAAAAAAAATGACATGAAATATAGTAATAACATTTCAACGTTGTTATCAAGGTAGGCAATGTGACTGCGTCGGATAGCGGACAATGTTAATTTTTTACAGTTGAAAACGCGAATAAAAGTGGTAACACATTGAAAATTAAAATAAAAACTATATATATTATAGTTATAACTATTCAACGTTGTTATCCAAGTAGGCAATCCGATTCCACTGGATAGCAGACAATGATAATTGCTGTGGTCAACATGCAAATGAAGTAGTATAACAATGAAAATTAAAAAAAAACGATATATATTATAGTTATAACAATTCAACGTTGTCACCCAGGTAAGCAATGTGACTGCGTCGGATAGCGGACAATGATAATTTTTTGCAGTTGAAAACGCGAAATAAGTGGTAACACGTAAATTGACATTCAACGTTGTTACCCAGGTAAGCAATGGGACTGCGTCGGATAGCGGACAATGTTAATTGCTGTGGTCAACATGCGAATAAAAGTGGTAAAACATCGAAATTTCAGCAAAAAAAAAAAAACTATATACAATATAGTAATAACAATTCAACGTGCTCGCTGTCCGCTCCCCGCTCCTTGTGTCTGAATTGCTTAGCGTTTTTACCATAAGATTAAAATAGAATAGTATCTAAATCTACGTTTTTCTATTTATTACTTTGGTCACGGTTAGGTATATCAAATTATTATCATTGTTATCATATAATATTTAGTGCCTGCTTGGAGGTTTCGCTTTTATGACTACTAACGACTACCTCCACTGCTAGGCGTACCGAACAAACTCACTAAATGACTCCGTATGGTTAGGGTTGAGCAGAAGAGAACAGGTGAGCACAGGTGTTTTAATAAATGAACGAAACCAATAACAACGTAGTTTACGTCAAAATCGGCGATTTTATTATTCACAAAATAATCAAAAAATCAAATGGTACGATAGGGCGCACACGTGGTTATGCCAAAAAACCGTTTACAACGGCAATGTAAGTTAATATGCAACTTACAAGCAGTATCTGAAGCACAGATTATGTTATGAAAATGTCTAGAAACATGTCTTTCTATCTCCTAACCTTTCTAAAACCTAAATTTTTAAATTTGAACGATGATGGATGATCCTTCCCCATAGAAATCAAAATTAGTAAAAATATACAATTTTTTTGCAGTCCTCTAAATTTCAAAGCATACTTTTGAATTTCTCTTGAGTCTCAACGCTTTGATGCGGTGTTGCACAAACAATTTATTAAATTTAATGGACCGATCGTGTGCCACGTAAAACCTTTTATAAGGGACCATTAGCTCACTATCTAGTGCACTATTAGTGTAACCCGGCACTATAGTAATTTTATATTAAGTTATAGTTTTGCCTTTAAAACTAAAAACAATATTACTGCTAATTTTGTAAAACGCCGAAAAAATGGACTCTCAACAAAAATGTAGCTAAATAACATTTTATGCCTACAGAGTTTCTTGTCATTAGCTTTATAGATTTAAATATTCTGAATATTATTGTATTTTGAATTATGCAATAAAAATTAATGGTCTCATCCAAAGAAGTAAGCAAATTAAAAACTGATGTCGATATCATATTATAATATCTATATCATCTACGACAAACGACAATCCTGGTCATTCGTCGGAGACGATTCGCAGTTCTAATAATTTCAAAGAACAAAAAAAAAATTAATAGGCCAACAATGAACAGACAAGTCGTTAAACAGTAATATTGTACCTATACAACATTTATTCATATATTTCATTCTGCTCAAGTTAATTTCATAAAAAATCTCGATACTATTATTTCAGTGCGAGATGAAGACGGATGAAGAAATAGCAGTTCTTTGATATGGAATATGTACTCTAGACATGGCAAACCTATATTCAACCTGAAGAGTCGACATATTCGTAAGTTTGATTACCTATTCTTTAGGGCCTTACATTTACGTTTTACTCTTAAAATCAATATTTATTGCCACGGTTAATCTGATATTCGGGTGACGTAGATGCATATTTTACGTGCGTATAAAATACGTAAGCTCAGGTGACGGCACACACGGGTCGTAGAATATAATAATAATATATTATTACAATTAATTATAAATTGTGTTGAACATGCCACACACAGGCGTTTTCATGTCTAGGAAAATAAAAGCTGAAAATTAGTTAATAGTATAAGTATTTTGAAAATTGCATTGTGTAGGTGTGTATAGAAAAAAATAATGAACAAATACATTATGATGGATTTTGTATTAAATTTACAAGGTTTTTTGAAGATAACATATTTTTATTAATATCTAACGGAAATAAATGAAAGAAATTTAAAATATTCTTGAATAGCTTAATATCAAAATAAGTGGGTAACTGGGTGACGCTCTGCTGTACAGACGGTTACAAGAGGGACACTGTAATGTATTGTGTTAAATTTAAACTCAATGATGTTGTATAGGTACCTATTAAGAGGTAGGTAATTTCATTGTATACGAAAAACAATTTTCATACTTGGATATTTTAACCTAAATTTTTTTAATAAAAATAGAAAAAATTATAAGAAATCTTGTATTCAATTTTCAAATCTTAGTTATAAAAAAAAAATTAATAATCGAAAAGGTTATATGGCTATAAATAGCACAACATGTGTCAAAATAATTTCTGGTGTATAGAAAATGCTAATATAAACATTAAATGAAAACTTCATGTATCTACGGACTACAGAACATATTTTAGTTACCTACACTTACACAGAGTACCATAATCGATTTTACCGAAAACCAATTTTGTGTAAAAATACCAGTTTTTTTTTGTTTATGCATTATAAATTTAGACTTCCCGAATGCATCTACAAAATTCAATTTCCCATCGGAAAATAAAAGATACTGAAGTTAAAAATCAAAGCTACAGATTAAAAATTAGAAAAACACATCATTCTAATCACACATGATTATAAAATATAAAATATACCAGATACAATTAAAATTAACATATTAAATACCTGATTATTATTAATTTTAAATTAGACGGTATTCGGTGAAATTTTTGGATTGGAATTTTGGAATTTTATAAATCTAGTTGGTATAGTCGGTAAATGTACTGTCGATTTGATGTGTTTATTACAAACCTGGAAATTAACTCTAAAAACCAGAAATTACAATTATTTATTATCACAGTTTTACTTAAAGATTCATAAAAATAAATACGCCTATATGCTTCTAGTATCTATACACCATCAAATTGTTCCTAAACACGGAACTGCTCGATGTAAAAAGTTGCATTTTATTAGATCCGTGGATTCATCATATTTACGTATAATATAATATCTATAATATATATTCTATGGCAATTGTCAAAATCGATGCGAATGACATGGTCGATGAAACATTTTAGTATTTTATTAAACGAAACTGACATGAACAAACGTCACGGATTCCGACGAATGCCGAAAGAATCGATGTTTAAATGTAAGTTTGTTTTTTATTTATTTGATTTTCAAATTTACTTCTAAAAGTTAAATTAAATATTTAATGTCACTAAAAATGTGCTATCCAAGTGTTGTAGACGAATATTTTAGTTCCTAGTTCGAATAATATAAACGCCGTAATTTATTGTAATCAGATTTATTTTTATTTTCTTAAATACAATGTATCAACAATTATTAATTAATATCTACCTATAATTGATTGAAATAAAATAAACTTTAAACTTAAAGATTTAAATTTAAATTATAGACTTTAATAAATAATATTGTGTTTAAAGTACCTACCTATAATTTATTTTACGATTAGGCATGTGTACAGTACCTTTAACAGCAGGCTAGTAACTTAAATTCATTTTTCCAAAATATTAAATTTAAATATGTCATCGTGTATATAAATTATAATGATATACCTACTCTAAAGATTTTATATATCTACGAATATTATTTTTAAATTACAACAAAATAACTAAATTTGTTATTCTTGGAACTATATATAAGAATCTTTGTTTATTGCAAAAAAAGTTGAATATCTTAACAACTTAGCAATTTGTAAATTTTTTATTTGATAAATCTTTAAATGGAACTTTAAATACTTATAAAAAAAAAATCGTCCCTACTGATATTTATTATTTCTCAACTGTTATTATAACTTCTTGTATTACATTGTCATATGGCAAACAAAGAAAATGCGTTGTACGAATATCTGACTACAAAATATTATGCAAATGTCAAAATTATGATGAATTTTTTCAAAATTTGAACTTTTAAAGCCTGTATAAAAAGTCCGATAAGTATTACCAATCACAAAGATTTGTGTAAATGTAAAAGAATATGATATGATTTATCAATAGAGTATAGACCGTATACTTACTTTTTTTTTTTTATTGAGCTTAAGTCCTGCAATTATGGCCATTACCCACGGTTAGTTGAAACACGTTTTTGTATGAGTGGCAAGGACTCGTTGCTAAAAATCCCGGCTGGTCACCCATCCGGGAACTAGCAACGCCGGCCGATACGTACACTCAGAGCGTTTCCACAATTGACTGTA
The DNA here is from genome assembly GCA_027563435.1 of Nasonovia ribisnigri. Classification (NCBI taxonomy): domain Eukaryota; kingdom Metazoa; phylum Arthropoda; class Insecta; order Hemiptera; family Aphididae; genus Nasonovia; species Nasonovia ribisnigri. The sequence goes on along the minus strand of JANEHU010003180.1, from coordinate 358 downwards.
CACACCGCGCCATACCAAACCATTAGACCGTATACTCTATAGGTAGGTACCGAGTATATAAGTTCTATGGATTTATCATATTAAATCGTCTATGGCAATCGCCAATTGTCGACATTCGTCGGAGACGATTAACGATTCTAATAATTTCAGTGAACAAAAAAAATAAAATAAGCCAACAATAGACAGTACGTTAAACATAATGTTATCATCTTAAAATATACCTTATATTTTATAACACGAACCCTCACATTTTGTTACGTTCAGTTTATTTTCATTAAATATTCGATACTTTAAAGTTTTAGTTCGGAGCGAGATGAAGACGGATGAAGATGGCCGTTTCTTCAGGAGTGGTGAATAA
>JANEHU010003178.1:0-16721 GCA_027563435.1 Nasonovia ribisnigri | reverse complement strand
CATTGAGCAATGTTTATGTGGTTAAATATTAATAATAATATATTGTAATACACACTGTGTGTTGAAGTATTCGAACGTTTCTGTCACATCCATCGTCGACTCGAGCTAGGATATATATTATTATATAATAATTTAACTTAACCAACCACCGCGCCGTATCAACTCTTAAAAGTCTACATTTATTATAAGACGCATGTACCTACAGTTCCTTCTGTTGTCATATATCGTCTATCAAATATATAAATATATGAGTAGCATGTATATACCTATGCCTGTACGCCGAATAAGGGTAAAACTCAAATTTTGAAAAAAAAATCATAAAATTTTCGTTAAATACGAATAATATGAAAGAAAAAAAAAATAATTCGATTTAACACGGCCGCCGCAAATTTTAACGACCCGGGGCCGGCATCGAACGCTCGACCCACGGGTAACCTGCCTAACGCCCTAACCGACCTACCTACCTACTGAGATGAGAAAGGGAGTGAAATCAATGCCTATTAAGTCGTCTCGGTGCCGAGGCGAAACGCGAACGCCGCAGTCTCCCGGGTCGGGCGGTCTCCCGGGTCGGGCGGTCTACCGCGTCGGACGTTTTTACGAAGCGAACGCGATTTACGCGAAAAAAATCGGACTTTTCTACGCATATATACAGGGCCTGTATATAGTAATACACCTACTCGACGGCGGCGCTTCGCGGGCTCTGCTGTCGTGGATTTTACTCGACCGCGGCACTCGCCCGGAACGGAGTAGGGGCGGGCGCCGTCGGTAAATTTAGCGGGGATTCCGAATACGTCGCGAGCGGGGAGATCGGACGTTTGAAAGACGGGTAAAACTGGATCGGTAGACGAAAAAGTGTGAAAAACCGTTCGAAACGGCGCCAAAATCGACGACGGCTAATAGAATCAGTCGGAGTTCTCCTCCGGGGCACCCGTCGTAAACGAAATAGCGTCGCGCGGGGCCTATAGATTTGGCGAGAAACGCGATCCGGAGACGGACGGGGCCGCGCGACGCTCCGAAAGGGGGTAAAACTCGACTTTTCGAACGAAAAGCGCGACGACGGCGCGCGGCGGCGGCGCACGGTTCGCGCGTGATCTCGGCCGAGAAATCGTCGAAACGAAAAAAGCGCGGGTGCTGGGGGCCGTTAAATCCGACGGGGAAGGCGAATAAGGTCCGAACGGGGCCGCCCAGAGCCCCCCGGGGGGGTAAAACTCGAAAAAGTTTGAAAAAATTGAAAAATCTGAAAAAAATCGTGAAAATCGTGAAAAAGTGATAAGAGAGACTGATTACGCCGGGAGACCGCCCGCGGAAAAAATCTAATTTTCTCATTGGCGGGTTGACTATAGCGCATAAATTTTCGACACGGGAAGCGCCACACGGGTTTCTGTTTTATATATAAGGAATAGTGGATTTGTGATAAGGATAATGGATTTTTGATAAGGATAATGGAATTTTGTAAGGAATGGTGGATTAGCCAACGCCAAATCACGTAACCTTCGGACGGTGTCATAAATTATAGCCGCCGTGATTTTTTTGGGGTCTAGCAGGTCAGTCACTCGATGGAATGTAGTTGTCTCCGTGGATAGGCAATCCGACTGCGTCGAATCGCGGACGAAGTTGTTTGCTATGGTGGGAAATGAAAAAAAAAAATTTGAAAATTTCGGGCGGCCATGCTAATCGTATAGCCGCTGTGAAGTTTTGGGTGTCTAGCAAGTCAGTTATTCGATGGACAGTAGTTATGTCCGTGGATAGGCAATCCGACTTCGTCGGATAGCGGACAATGTGCGACGGCCAGGTCACGTCGTCAGGTATGCAATCCGACTGCGTCGAATCGCGGACAGCGTTCATTACTGTCACCAAGAAAATAAATTATGTAATATATTACATGAAAACAATTCAAAACATTTCGGGCATCTATGCAAATCATATAGCCGCCGTCTTTTTAGGGTGTCTAGCAGGTCAGTCACCTCGAATGACGTTCGCCGAAGTAATAAGGGTAGGCAATCCGACTTCGTCGGATAGCAGACAATGTGCGACGGCCAGGTCACGTCGACAGGTATGCAATCCGACTGCGTTGAATCGCGGACAGCGTTCATTATTGTCACCGAAAACGCAAAATTAATTTATAAATTACGTGGAAATATTCGAAAATTTCGGGCGGCCATGCTAATCGTATATGCACCGTGATGTTTTAAGGGTCTAGCAAGTCAGTCATTCGATGGAGGGTAGTTATGTCCGTGGATAGGCAATCCGACTACATCTTTTTGGGTGTCTAGCAAGTCAGTCATTCGATGGACGGTAGTTATGTCCGTGGATAGGCAATCCGACTTTTTCGGATAGCGGACAATGTGCGACAGCCGGGTCACGTCGTCAGGTATGCAATCCGACTGCGTTGAATCGCGGACAGCGTTCATTATTGTCACCGAAAACGCAAAATTAATTTATAAATTACGTGGAATTTCGGGCGGCCATGCTAATCGTATAGCCGCCGTGAAGTTTTGGGCGTCTAGCAAGTCAGTCATTAGATGGACGGTAGTTATGCCCGTGGATAGGCAATTCGACTACGTTTTTTTGGGTGTCTAGCAGGTCAGTCACCTCGAATGACGTTCGCCGAAGTAATAATGGTAGGCAATGGTAGACAATGTGCGAAGGCCAGGTCACGTCGTCAGGTATGCAATCCGACTGCGTCGAATCGTGGACAGCGTTCATAACTGTCACCGAAAACGCAAAATTAAGTGATAAATTACGTGAAAAAAATTTTTAAAAATTCGGGGAAATCATATAGCTGCCGTCTTTTTTTGAGTGTCTAGCAGGTCAGTCACCTCGAATGACGTTCGCCGTAGTAATAAGGGTAGGCTATTCGACTTTGTCGGATAGCGGACAATGTGCGACGAACAGGTCACAACATCAGGTTGAATCGTGGACAATACCTATTATATATGTATATTTTTATGTTATGATACATTAAATAAACTTTAGGTACCTACGTAATAAGCAAACCCATATAATGTTATATTGCTAAAGTTGTCCCCCGCACGCCATCACTCCACCAACCGACCAGTATCAATTAATAATGGTCATACTGTAGCATTGCGAGAATCGTTTATATTGATATATATAATAATAATATAATAATATGATATTATACAATATTCGACGTCAGCTGAGGGCTTTTGAGCCGGCGATCCCACCTCGTCGATAAGCAGACGAAATTCGCGAAAAAAATGGAACCTTCCGACGCATGTATTTATGCCTGTATATAGTAATACCCACTCGACGGCGGCGATATCCGCACTCGGCTAGTTTATTTCATATAATACTCATAATTGAACCTATATAAGTTATTTCAAATAGTATATAGCCATATCATTATACAATTTAATTGCTAGACTTTAATTAAATACATAAAGTTCTATTTTGTTATTGTATTATTATTGTATTATTTAGAATCTGTTGCAGTTTATTTTGTATGCTACACTAAGAGTAAAACTGTAATATAATATTTACCTACTACATAGTATAGGTGTTGTATATTTAATCATGAGCATGAAATACAAATAATACAAATAATTGAAATACACAGCTATTGCTTTTATTGTCTACATTTATTGAGCAATGTTTATGTGGTTAAATATTAATAATAATATATTGTAATACACACTGTGTGTTGAAGTATTCGAACGTTTCTGTCACATCCACCGTCGACTCGAGCTAGGATATATATTATTATATAATAATTTAACTTAACCAACCACCGCGCCGTATCAACTCTTAAAAGTCTACATTTATTATAAGATGCATGTACCTACAGTTCCTTCTGTTGTCATATATCGTCTATCAAATATATAAATATATGAGTAGCATGTATATACCTATGCCTGTACGCCGCACTCGACGCGAACGAAGTACGGGGAACGCGAATAAGGGTAAAACTCAAATTTTGAAAAAAAAATCATAAAATTTTCGTTAAATACGAATAATATGAAAGAAAAAAAAAACGCAAAAAAAATAATTCGATTTAACACGGCCGCCGCAAATTTCCACGACCCGGGGCCGGCATCGCACGCTCGACCCACGGGTAACCTGCCTAACGCCTTAACCGACCTACCTACCTACTCAGATGAGAAAGGGAGTGAAATCAATGCCTATTAAGTCGTCTCGGTGCCGAGGCGAAACGAGAACGCCGCGGTCTCCCGGGTCGGGCGGTCTACCGCGTCGGACGGCGGACGACGTCGTCCGCCACGTTTTTACGAAGCGAACGCGATTTACGCGAAAAAAATCGGACTTTTCTACGCATATATACAGGGCCTGTATATAGTAATACCTACTCGACGGCGGCGCTTCGCGGGCTCTGCTGTCGTGGATTTTACTCGACCGCGGCACTTGCCCGGAACGGAGTAGGGGCGGGCGCCGTCGGTAAATTTAGCGGGGATTCCGAATACGTCGCGAGCGGGGAGATCGGACGTTTGAAAGACGGGTAAAACTGGATCGGTAGACGAAAAAGTGTGAAAAACCGTTCGAAACGGCGCCAAAATCGACGACGGCTAATAGAATCAGTCGGAGTTCTCCTCCGGGGCACCCGTCGTAAACGAAATAGCGTCGCGCGGGGCCTATAGATTTGGCGAGAAACGCGATCCGGTGACGGACGGGGCCGCGCGACGCTCCGAAAGGGGGTAAAACTCGACTTTTCGAACGAAAAGCGCGACGACGGCGCACGGTTCGCGCGTGATCTCGGCCGAGAAATCGTCGAAACGAAAAAAGCGCGGGTGCTGGGGGCCGTTAAATCCGACGGGGAAGGCGAATAAGGTCCGAACGGGGCCGCCCAGAGCCCCCCGGGGGGGTAAAACTCGAAAAAGTTTGAAAAAATTGAAAAATTTGAAAAAAATCGTGAAAAAGTGATAAGAGAGACTGATTACGCAGCGACGGGTCCGGCGCCGCCGGGAGACCGCCCGCGGAAAAAATCTAATTTTCTCATTGGCCGTTTCCTTACGCTAGTTCAAAAGCCGTACCTAGTCGGAAACGGATACCCATATCAATTGACACCGTCTTAGCGTTTTGTGGGTACTCGTATATATATAAAAAAAAAATATATAGCAGTTAAACTACCTATGTAGCTATGCTCAACTACATTTTACTTAATTTTACTTAGTCCTATCTCATCACCGACTTTAGGCACCCACACTTAATTAAGTCGGTTCAATCAATACCATGCACCTACTCTTTAAGTAGATGGGTAGGTAAACTAAATTTTTCACTACCCATTAAGGCATTAACATTCAAATATATATACGCATATAGTTATTATGACAATATGCTTAGTATGTGTATATATACCTATTAAGCAGACAATACAAAACTCATAGGTAACTGCTACGTACACATTAGATATACGTATGCATGAGTTATATAACCTATTGTAAGTAGCTCTATAACACTATTCAACCACCTCCACCAACTACTTTACAAAATATAATACAACAGTATTGTATAAGTATACAAATGTTGCTGTGTCATTATATCATTGTGAAAACTACATTTTACTTCCAATAATAGTCCTACCCTATCACCGACATTATACTTTGTATTAGGTAACCGTACTTAATTCAGTTAGTTCAATCAATATCATGTAAGTACCTACTCTTTAAGTAGGTAAACTACAAATATAATAACATATATTAGGTACCTACTACTGTGACTTATAAGTAGGTATCTGCTATGTACATATTACATGCGTACGCATGAGTTATAACTATTGTGAGTATTTAATTTAACTATTTAATCGCCTCGAACAACCAAGTCCCTTACACGGTGCAATAGAAATATCCAGACGTTTTATTAGTCAATCAATACAATATAATATACGAATGAATTAATCAATAAGTTCGTAGCAATAATCGTTTAAACCGAACGCGGCTAAAAAGAATTAATACAAAATAAATAAATCGCGAAAAAAAAACGAAAAAAAGAATCTCGAATTAAACACGGCCGCCGCAAATTTACACAGTTCGCCGCCGCCGCGGCCGGTATCGAACGCTCCACCGTCGGGTAACCCGCCTAACGCCCTAATCCTACCTACCTACCTATCGAGTTGAGAACTAGTGAAATCTCTGCCTCTTAAGGCGTCTTAGAATCGCGAACGCTACGCCGTCGTGCGCCCCGCGGTCTCCCGGGTCGGGCGGTCTGCCGCGTCGGACGGCGGACGACGTCCTCGGCCGCGTTCTCCCGGAGAGAACGCGATTTACGGGAAAAAAATCCAAAACGTCTACGCGTATATACGGCATATATATATAGTATATATAGTAGTAGTAATATAGTAATGACGACGCCGCGGTCTACTGTCGTCGGTTTTACTCGCCCGCGGCACTCGCCGGGATCGAAGTGGGGCGGCGCGCCGACGGTAAATTTAGCGGGGATTCCGAATACGCGGCGAACGGCGAGATGAGACGTTTAAAAGAGGGTTAAAACTCGACTTTTCGGAAAAAAAACGGCCAGACGGCGCGCTTCGGCGGCGGGCGGTCCGCGCGCGATCTCCGCCGAGAAAGGGTCGAGACGAATAAAGCGCGTAGACGTGTGGCGGTTAAATCTCCCGGGGAACGCGAATAAGGTCCGAGCGGGGCCGCGCGTCGCCCCGGAGGGGGGTAAAACTCGACTTTTCGAAAAAAAAAGTCGAATTTCTCTCGAAAACTCGTAAAATTGATAAGGCGTCGGCGATAACGCGGCGAAACGCGATCCGGTGACGGACGGGGCCGCGCGACGCTCCGAAAGGGGGTAAAACTCGACTTTTCGAACGAAAAGCGCGACGACGGCGCGCGGCGGCGGCGCACGGTTCGCGCGTGATCTCGGCCGAGAAATCGTCGAAACGAAAAAAGCGCGGGTGCTGGGGGCCGTTAAATCCGACGGGGAAGGCGAATAAGGTCCGAACGGGGCCGCCCAGAGCCCCCCGGGGGGGTAAAACTCGAAAAAGTTTGAAAAAATTGAAAAATCTGAAAAAAATCGTGAAAAAGTGATAAGAGAGACTGATTACGCAGCGACGGGTCCGCCGCCGCCGGGAGACCGCCCGCGGAAAAAATCTAATTTTCTCATTGGCGGGTTGACTATAGCGCACAAATTTTCGACACGGGAGGCGCCACACGGGTTTCTGTTTTATATATAAGGATTATAATTATTTTAAGACATGAAAATATTATATATATATATATTAACTATAGTTTCATGCCTTTTATATTCTTTAATGTTTATATTATTAGCACTGTTCAATTTGAATATAGGTATACCTTGTAATAAAATTCAACTCTTTGGTTTTGATTTTATTAACTTTTTTATTTTATACTTCTTCTTTTATTCATTATACATATTTTGTTTGATATCTTTGAATACATAATTTCTTTTAATTAATTTATACTCTCTACAGAGTGTACAACAAAAATAATAACGGTCCTTCATATAATGGATACACTATTATAAGAAATAAAAGTCTATCATGAATGATTCTTACACTCTCAATGGAGTTTACAAAAATAAGATTAATTCACAACACGTAAAAACAGATGGGGAACAATAACTTACTATGGCAAAGTATAGGATGGCGTACCACCAGGTTTATAGGGTACGCGTCGACGTGCGCTACACAGTATCCTACACTGTTACAGTGTAGGCTGTGAGAGCGTCGATTGACTGGTAGCACGTACCTAGTAGTCGACGGCGTGTCCGGTGACGGCGGCAGACGTTTTGGTCGGTAGCGGCGGACGATTTGAGTGGCAGCTACCTCTGATAGCGGCGGCGGCGGCTTCTGGTGGCTGCAGCGGATGTTCACCTCATTGAGAGCATATTAAGATACCATACCGTGTACTACGCTTTACAGTCGTAGTCGGGGTCTCTATATACTCTCAATGGGTTTTTGAGAGAGTAGACTCGGATAGCTTTCACTGTAGGCCGTGGCTGGTATAAATGTATGATTGTGACGGTTTCAGTATGGTAGAAGGTGCATTCGTCATTATATTCTTTTTACACTTTTTTCACGGTGAGCATCTCACTAACGAATAGTAGTGTGCCACGCGCGCTATCTGTTGTTAGTTTTTACTGACTGTGTTCATTTTGTATTGAGGTGATGACTACGGACGCGGCTAGGGTCGTGTCGGATTACATGATTATTTGACTATGTACAGAATGCTGTCCCGTTACAACCTGACATTAAAATTAAAATTAATTAGTAAAATAAAAAACTCGGAAATTATATAATTTATATTTACAACTATATAGTATATACAGTATATATAATATGTTTAAACTTTAAACTATATGTTTGCAAGTATTTTTTTTGACACGAACTAATAATAAAAGACGTATAAAATAAATTTACTTGTATATAATATATTATATATATTTAAACAAGCGCATAAAATGATTCAATTTCTGATATCTATGATACATCTACGTGTATCTATAAATATTTATCAAATATAGATCTAACCAAAGATGCAAAAATTGCATATTAATATAGACATTCTATATGCGTCTATAATTAGTACACAAGAGATCGTAGACGTTATAGACGTATACATAGACGTATAGATTTATCATAGACATCACGTAGACTATGTATGTTTGCTGGGCACAGACGACGAATATGTCTGTGAAGCTAGCTCCTGGACGTTTAGCACTTATCAATTCTGATAAGATAGGTAACCGTATTCCTGTATACTATATTGCCTATTCATTTCTTACAAGGAGTCTTAATGAAAATATTTATTTTTCAGATAATTCAAGATGGATGAATGATAATAATTAACAATCAGATTATAATAATTATTAAGATTATAATATTATTAAATATAAATAAGTAAGTGATATATTATACTATTATCATTGGAAAGTAATGAAACATTTTTAGGTATTTTAAATAATTAAAACTTTTTTTTTGCAAATATCACCAAATATACACCGTCCAATATTTGATTTCATAAACAGTTATTGTTTTTACTATTTTGAGTAAATAAATCTAATTTGAGTAAATAAATACGATTATATCATAGTACAATGTATTCATGAAAACAAAAAAAAATCAACTGCAAGTGATATACACCTTATAATGTAAATTTAGGCATCAATAGAGTGTAATAACAACAAGATGAATAAAATAATGAAAAATATTGAAACAAAATGAAAATAGAAAACCCTAAACTTACAATTATTACAAAAAGTATTAAGATCTTCTACAGGTGAATTCCAAACAGTCAAATCAAATCAGCTTTAAGGAAAAAATGTATATTAACCGACAATAACCCACCAAGCAGCACCAACAGTCTATACTAATTCAAAACTAATTTAACATTTTGGTAAAACTGCAGGGTCAACAATGGGGAACCAGCTTAAACATTTAATCATACAATGAATAACAATAAACTAGATTATATTTATTTATGTGTTTTTGACCTCCCATTATGATCATAAATTATCAAACTTTTACAAATAGCTTTTAAAAAATAACATTTAGTATTCTTGGAATAACTTGATAACAAACATTTTTGAATACAATTGTTTGTCCCAATACTATCACTACACATAAAATAGGGGATATACCTATCATTTATTGTTCACTTCCCTATTAATGGACATTACAAATAATAATCTTCCTTAGTTATTAGAAGTTAGAACAAATCTAATTTAACACCCCACATAATTTAGTATACACAAGGATGATTCTACTATAAAGAACATTTTGGAGGGACGACTTAGCATGAAAACCAAAATGTATGTACACCGAACTATATTTAATTGAAAGGGCATCAAATAAAAATTTGAAAATTGAGGTTTTCCAAGGGGGCCACGGTAGACTTAAGCGATTTACGTGCCAATGTGCCATGCGGCTGCGAAGTATTTGTAACTAGGACGACTTTTTCGACACGAACACGGAAATTTATGTTTTCCAGATCATTTTAAGTCGAAAGAGCATTCAGCATAAGTTCGAAATTTGTAGTTTTATAGGTGGGGCAATCAGGGGACTTTAAAGGAGCTCTAGAAAAATAAAAGTATATTTATTATACGATTTTCGCGACATACGGGAGAAACTGGCGCGTGGTGTACTTAGAACGGCTTTTTCGAAATTAAAACCAAAAATGCTATTACTGAAACCATTTTTAAACGAACGGGAAACCAACTTAGATTCAAAATTTGTTTATTTCGAAGAGGTCACTCGGTGGACTTAGACTCCGGAAAAATAATAAGATTTCAACTATATGATTATACTGCCAGATTTCAGCTATGCCATGTATTTAAAAAGAATTTTCGAAATGAATACCCTCAATAATATTTTCAAAACTATTTTTAATCGAAAGGGCGTTCAAAAAACATTTTAAAAATGTACTACCCAAGTGCGGCACACGGGGGACTTGAGCTCCAGAAAAATAAATGTGTATACGTTCTATACGATTTCTGTGATTTATGGTCTTAGACACTGCGTGGTGTATTTTGGAAAGCTTTTTTGAAGTGATCACCAAAAAATATGTTTTCCAAACTATTTTTAACTGAAAGGGCGTTCAATAAGCATTTTAATAACGTACTACCCAAGTGCGGCACCCGGGGGACTTAGGCTCCAGAAAAATAATAAGATTGCAACTATATGATTTTTACGATATTGCCGGATTTCAACTGTGCGGTGTACTTAGAAAACTTTTTTCGAAATGAACACCCAACATGCTACCTGTAAGACCATTTTTAATCGAAAGGGCAGCTCTCGCAGATTCAAAATATGTATATTTCGAAGGGGCAATCGGCGGACTTGGGCTCCAGAAAAATAATAAGATTGCAACTATATGAATTTTACCATACCGCCGGATTATGGCTGTGCGGTGTACTTAGAACTACTTTTTCGAAATGAACACCCAAAATGCTATTGATCAAACCATTTTTAATCGAAAGGGCAATCAACGTAGATTCAAAATATGTACTACCCAAGTGCGGCACGCGGTGGACTTGAGCTCCAGAAAAATAAATGTGTGTACATACTTCAATATATTTGCGATATCGGGGTGACTAGACTGCATAGTAGATTTTGAACGGACTTTTCGACGTGATCACCAAAAAATATGTTTTCCAAACTATTTTTAATCGAAAGGGCGTTCAATAAACATTTTAAAAATGTACTACCCAAGTGCGGCACCCGGGGGACTTGAGCTCCAGAAAAATAATAAGATTGCAACTATATGAATTTTACCATACCGCCGGATTATGGCTGTGCGGTGTACTTAGAACTGCTTTTTCGAAATGAACACCCAAAATGCTATTGATCAAACCATTTTTAATCGAAAGGGCAATCGACGTAGATTCAAAATATGTACTACCCAAGTTCGGCACGCGGTGGACTTGAGCTCCAGAAAAATAAATGTGTGTACATACTTCAATATATTTGCGATATCGGGGTGACTAGACTGCATAGTAGATTTTGAACGGACTTTTCGACGTGATCACCAAAAAATATGTTTTCCAAACTATTTTTAATCGAAAGGGCGTTCAATAAACATTTTAAAAATGTACTACCCAAGTGCGGCACCCGGGGGACTTGAGCTCCAGAAAAATAATAAGATTGCAACTATATGAATTTTACCATACCGCCGGATTATGGCTGTGCGGTGTACTTAGAACTGCTTTTTCGAAATGAACACCCAAAATGCTATTGATCAAACCATTTTTAATCGAAAGGGCAATCGACGTAGATTCAAAATATGTACTACCCAAGTTCGGCACGCGGTGGACTTGAGCTCCAGAAAAATAAATGTATATACGTTCTATACGATTTCTGCGATTTATGGTCTTAGACGCTGCGCGGTGTATTTTGGAAGGCTTTTTTGTAGTGATCACCAAAAAATATGTTTTCCAAACTAATTTTAATCGAAAGGGCGTTTAATAAACATTTTAAAAATATACTACCTAAGTGCGGCACCCTGGAGACTTGAGCTCCAGAAAAATAAATGTGTGTACATATTATACCATTGTCGGGCGATGTCTCAGCGTGGTGTATTTTTGTATATTTAATATTTATTAAGCAAACATTTTATTTTTTAAATGTTTTACTATTATGCATTCAATGCTTTAATTCATTCTAAAGAAAATACCATTCAATTTTAGTCACAAATATCATTTATGATATTATATCCTTATTGACTGAACATATGATGCAATCAATTTTTTTAGATATTTATGTTTTGTTTAGACGTTTAGTACATCTCTATACCTAGCTATTACTTATATGTTGTAACTAGTTACAAATTACCAATGTATTTTAATATAATTTAGGTTCCTAACTAAGGTACATCTCTGCTTATTTCTTTAGAATATTCTGTAATATATATATTTACTGTAATACATGTAAACAATATAATAGGTACAATATTAATATTTATAAGACTAGACTATTTTGACATAATATTATATCCAATGAAAATTAAAATATCAATTATACTCAATGAGCATAGTACATATTATAATATTAATTTCTATAGCTGAAAATATACAACAAGAAATATAAATGAACATATATTTGTTTTCCTTTGCATACTATCGTTGATAATGAATAATGTACATAATACTAGTACTTATAATAAATTATATTATATTACAAATTTAATTGTCATTGAAAAGTGTAATACTGGAAACTACCTATATGAGTTTTATAGATAATAATTGTAATATATTCAAATATATAAAGCGTTACTGTAATAATATAATAATGTAGGTATATTCAATATTGTATAATAATGGCTAGGTATTGTGAAAAACGTGAGCAAGGTAGCTCGGCTTTCCCACACGTAAGATTATTGTAAAATCAAAAAAAATTTGTATAAAATTAGTACAATGTAAAATAATTTAAAGTATAAAAAAATTCTGCGATTCCTGGAAAAAAGAAAAAAATATATTAAAATCTAAGCCTTACAACTTCATTTTTCATACATCCTTAAGTAAAATTGTACTTTAATATTTTTTTTACGTAATCACACATCCTTTAGACCATACAATTTCAGGTTTTTCTCTGACAAACTGTTATTTTGTCTGAACTCATAAGTCATTATAGTGACGATTACAAAGGTGAACTTAACAATCGCGTTGTTGGTTTATCGCCTTATCGCGGTCGTATATTTTATCTTTGTTTCGTAGGTTTTAGCCTTCATGAGGATTTAGGAACTTTTAAAAGAAAATCAATTTTATTTCTATAAAATTTTTCAAGCTATTGATTTATTTTCTCTTATCTTATACTTGGCAATTATGTTAAGTTTACTAAAATATTTGTATTTTTGTAATGTATAATTTAGTAAAATATTTGTATTCATGAAAATGTTGCGTTAAAAAGAAAATAAGTGCATATTTTAAAGCATATTTGTACTTTTTAAGCGCACAAGTGCATGCATATTTAGTACATTTTATGTGCATTAAGTTCTGAACCCCCTTATTATTAACAAATCATGTTTATTGATATCATATTTAATTTTTTTGTGAAGTTTTTCGTTTTGGTTTAAAAAAAAAAAATTGTTTCTGTTATAACATTGGAAAACTGCAGTGGCGCATAGAATAAAATATTATATTATATAAAATATATTATTCTCGTGGATTACAAAGCGTTCATTGAAGTTTAAAATGGAAATAAATAATATATAATTTTAAATGAAATGTGTATAGGTACATACATTTTTTAGGACAGTCTTGCTGCAAATGTCCAAATGCCCCGCACGAATGGCAAGTTGCATTTGACCGTCCGCGACCCCGAAAACCATAATTTTGAGGCCCATAGTTATATGTTTCTGGTGGTGGCGGTTGTACAGCTTGAGCCATTTGAACTAAATTTAAATAATTATAGTATATTAGAGACTGTTTTTTAACTAATATTATTATTACCTATATAAATTAATTATTTAAATATTTTACTATTGAAACTAACCGACTGACACAATCCCGGAGACAATTCATTTAAACGCCTCTGTGTAAATTGTCGTGGACGGTGTGGTAGTGTGTCCACCACGTCCACGGGCCTCACCGCCACGACCACGCATTAGCCCGCCACGACCACGCATTACCGCGCCACGACCTCGAACCAGCCCGACTTGGCCACGGTCAGGCGCATGCAGCATGGGCGAGGGCCGGTGATGCGCCCTACCTCTCGGCCATTTTGATTGTACCGTAGTTGCCACTGACATTTCGACAGTTTAAAAATTAGTGAAAATTAATACCAAACATCATAATATAAGAAAAAACCATATAATTAACTTACAGATTCGGATCACAAAATATAATTTCGAAGTTTTGTGCATTGTCAGCCAGCTTGGACCTAACTAATGCACAAAACCCCGAATAATAATCTAGTTCATACTTTGGAAATACCCAAATCGACGATCGTAACCCCAATGACAATGTGTCGTCGATTTGGGTTTCCAAAGTTCTAAAGTAGTTGTCATCCTCGCCCTTCAACCAAATTATAAAACTTTTACTAGTTGCATAATCTGCAACTACGCGGCCCTTCTCAAAGGAGAACCAAACTCCGCTGGTTATCAATCTGTAATAATAAATTGAAACAAACATTTTAGTATTTAGTTACATGTAGATCAGTATAGATGGAATTTAAAAATTAACATAAAAATATTTAAATTTAAATTACTCGTCTTTCAAGTTCAAGTGGGTGAGGCATCTGTCCAAAGTTGAGTTATCGCTGGCACTATCAAGGTCGACGGTAGTGATGGGCAGCACCAACTAATGACTAACGACTTAGTCGGTAGTAAACAATAAGAAAATAAGTCGGTTATTAACACTGACTAATCACTACCGAATAAAACCAACTAACGAATAATAAACCAACTAACGAATAATAAACCAACTAATGAATAATAAACCAACTAACGAATAATAAACCAACAAACGAATAATAAACCAACTAACGAATAATAAACCAACTAACGAATAATAAACCAACTAATGAATCATTTTTCATTTTTCTAATGAATAAAATAAATAATCAATCATCTTATGAAAATAAACACTAGTTATTACCTACCAGGCTACCAAAATAAAATCCAGCTGAAATAACACATAAATAGAACGATGTTAGATTATCAGAGCCTATTAATATTTACCAAACTATTTATAGAAAATAATGAGTTAATTCCGTCCGTCTTTATTTTATTTGGTCATTTTTATTTATTTTGGTAATCAGTAATCACTAATCGCTCAGTCAGTACTCACTAGTTGACTAGTGACTACTCAGTATATCGTGGTCCGCAATATTTTAAAGTTTAAACAATCATGTCCAGAAAAAATACGTCAGACGTTTGGAAATACTTTAAAAAATTGCCAAACACCCCAAATGAAGCAGTTTGCTTAATTTGTTCAACCCATTATAAACATGGCCATGGGACATCTAATTTGCACGAACATTTGAGGCGTGTTCATCAATCCAAATTAGAAGCTGATAAACGCAATGCAGAATTAGAAAAAGATTTAGATATGCCAAGTAGTTCAAAAACCTTAAATTATGGTAAGTACTAAGTAGTATGCTTAAACTATAATTTGCCTAGTGTAAATAATAATATATTAGTTAGTTAAAAATTATATTTAATTGGAAAAATTAATGTATTATTCATTACTTTTTATAATATTTATTATAGACTACAAAATAAATATTTGTATAATTAGATTTACTAATATATTCCAATTTATAAATGAAACAGATCAAGAACCGGACCAAGAACAGCCACCTACCAAAAAAACCAAGCAATTGTTGTTATCAAAACGGTAAGAAATTAATTATTGCACTTGTTTAATTATATACAAAATGTATTAATATTAAATTTTGGACAAGTTTTAATACTTCACAGCAGTAGAGGTGGAGTAATTTAGTTCTTTAAATATTATAGACTATAGTACTTCATTGCACAGGTACATTGTACAACTATACAACATTTTATATATTTAGTGTTTACATTATATTTTTAATTTTTTTTTTTTAAATTTTAACATATTTTATTACTATCAAATAAAAATTTAATTTTTTCTTTGACAGTATTATAAAATAAAGTTTATTCATTACTACCATTTTATTTAGTCATTCTAGTATAAATTATAATATTTAAAATATTTTGACTTGTAAATATTGTAAATATTGTATATTTTGTTATTAAATTACCAAAATTCCAACTTACATGGAGGTGCATAAATATAATTATTTTCTCCATAAAATATTTTTATGCATTTTAATATTTTATTGTACTTCCAAATATTCTCTAATGTATTGAGTATTCTAATGTATTGAGTATTCGCTAACCCCTAAAACATGCTTTTTAATGCAAAGTAAATTTTTTCCTATGAAGTTGGCATTTCACGAATCGTTAAGAAATCTTATACCCATTTAACTGCATAGGCCATAAACTAAAAATAAATATGTACAACAATCCTAAAATCCTACCTCTAATTATCAATTTAAAAATAATAATTATTATTTGTATTTAATGTAACAGATTTAACGAACCATCAACAAAACAAAAAAATGACTTCATATCTATTATAATGGATATGATAGCAGGAGATTTACAACCCATTTCATACTTGGAAAATAATGGTTTTCGAAAAATGGTCAGTTTTTTAGATTCCCGTTATTTGGAGCATATTCCTAGTCGTCGTACCCTTACTAGGAAAATAATGCCTGACATTTATGAATCTACCAAAGTAAAAGTGCAACAAATGTTAAT
>JANEHU010003177.1:0-21115 GCA_027563435.1 Nasonovia ribisnigri | reverse complement strand
CCTTCAATATTAATTTATAAGGTTCTATGATATAATTATATTAAAGCAAATATTGACAAAATATACAACAAACTATTATACTACATAAACGATAAACCCATATAATATACAATATACAATAGTTACTTAACCGACCCACTTACAAAGTGGAGGCGGCCCTCGACCCATATTTTTTTTAAATTGCTTACTGTTATATAAAGTAGTTAGGTACACAAATCTTTATGTGATTAAACATATTGTCAGTCAGTTGCCCCTCATGACTTGAACGGACCACCGAGTTTTACTCGGTAACTCGCCTGGCCATTCCGGCCCTGGGGGTGGGGATTATACTTTTTTAACAACATTTAAAATATACAATAGTTACTTTAGATGTATGCATGCAAATAATAATGTATGGAGCACCTATACCTGATGAAAAAAAGTAACCTACGAATACATTTTTTGAATTTAAAAAACATATTCACAGACAAAAAAAATACCTATTTCTGAAACCAATAGGAAATAATAATAACTAATAAGGTCATCGCTCGACTCAAAATTTAAGGTACTAGAAAATTATTATTATTATTATTATTTTTAGGTATTAGAAAATTGTGCAATACTTATATTTTATGCTAGGGGAATAAATGCTTTGCCATGGTTTATAACAATGGTTATGAATGGATTATCCATCATCTGAATCCCGCCATGTAAGACTCCATATAATATGATGACAAAGTGTAAGTGTACAGTGTATAGTGTACGAGTACAATGTGAATTTTTATAATTTACATAATTTCGGAAATCCTCACAGTCGTTGAATACTTTGTAATCCACCTGATATCGGATATTCGGATTGACGAAATTATGACGGTAAAATATTCTTTAAAAAAACAACAAAAAAAAAAACCAATAATTATCGAAATTATTTTAATGTTTGGCATAACCAACATCTAAATTGTGAATACAAAATATAAATAATCTATTATTATTACATCTTATTAGATACAAATTAAAAATACTTACTAATATACTTACCTACATTAAAATATATGAATGTAATTTGTGATCTCCAATGACCAATTTATTGAACTAGGTATAGGCACTTGAAAATGTTAATGCACTCCTTCTGCATATCGAAATAATAAACAGTTATACACACTAAACTGTGTTGAAACTGTTAGGAATTATCAAAAACTATTCACATAAATGTTTTTTCAAAGGAAAAATTGTTATGGTAACAAAATAATAAGGCATGGCTGCATATGGTTAGAACATTAATATATTATGCTAATATTCTGTTTCAAAAACAGTATTTAATATTGCGGTACATCATATTGGTAAGTACCTATAACTTATAAGCTAATAACTATTGGCGCAAATAGGGCCCCCCTCCTGAAGGCCCCCAACTCAAAGGATACTGTTTTTTACAGTTATTTTTGTGTTTTGGGTTGTTTATATTTTCCATTTTTGAGAGTTGAGACAGCTAAAAACCATTATACTGTGATGTATTATGAACATTGTATAATGAACACTATAGGCATAATATGATACAATTGGGTCAATGGGTCATCAAATAAACCATAGATACTTACGACTAAACCTATGTTATATGTTGGTATAGGTACACGCGAGGAGTATTACGTCTATATTAATCAATTAAATTAATTACCTATGTAACAATCAATGAGTTAACAATATTATTATTTTTAGAATTCCAGAGTATTGGACTCATAGGCGGAGATTGCAGGGGAGTGCTTTAGACCTAGTCTCCCAAAATAATTGAACATTTTTTTCAAAGACTCCACTTCTTATTTCGTAAAGAAATATTAAAGCTCCTCCCCATCAACAAAAATTCAATCAAATCTCTGCCTACTATATATTAGTAGGTACTTATTATAATACGTCCAATCCTGACCTAATTTGTTCCAATATGTTTATATTTATTATTTAATATTGCTGAATCGTCTAATTTGACTTTGTAGCGTATAATGTATTACATTAAGCCGTGAACGTTGGCTATTTTTTCTTTCTAAAAAAATTTTTTTTGCGGGACTTTGTTCATTTTTTTTTTTTTTTTTTTAAATTTTTATTGTAAAAATATACATAATATGATTTACATATTATTAAATGTTTACAATAAAGTAACTACCTCCTTTAAGCGTAATGCTTGTGATGGTGGTAGTGAGTTACATTACATAATATAATAAACAAAATTACATACAAATAAACCTAATTTCAAATTAACACAAATAAAAAGATAGAATAACATAATACATTTGATAAGTAACATTCAAAATATTTTAAAACTTATTCCATATTTTAATTATTATAAAATTGAAAAATGTATTTATTTATAATTTTTTTTTTAGGCTATTAGTGAAAATAACTACGATTGTTACATTACATATTAATAAACAAAATTAAATACAAATGAACGTAATTCCAAATTAACATAAATAAAAAGATAGAGTAACATAATAAATTTCATAAGCAATATTAAAAATATTTCAAAACGTATTCCAATTTTAATTATTAAAGTTCATATTATGCCCTTTTAAAAAAAGCGTTTGCCCCGGCCCATAGAGTGCAAGTTCATGGCTGCATTCACGTGCACATGATTATGAGCTGCGCATTTATGCACAAATAGAAATATAAGCTGAAAGTTCTAGTAGAAGGGGTGATAAACGTATCTGATTTGAATTGAGAAACATATCGAAATTTATGTTTAAAAATTCAAAGTGTGATAATCAGGGATAAACGCATGAAATATGTCGGGTGGTGAGGTTTCATAATCTTAGTATTGTTGTATCTATATTAATAATAGGTAGGTAGGTACATATCATTGGTATTATTGATATTATTGAAACGGTCACGGCGAATAGTCCGCCGGCGAAACGGTCACGGCGAATAGTCCGCCGGCGAAACGGTCGCGGCGAAACGGTCCGCGGCGAAATGTCCGGCGGCGAAAAAGTCCACGGCGAAACGGTGCGGCGGCGAAACGGTCTGCGGCGAAATGGTACAGCGGCGAAACGGTCTGCGGCGAAACGGTCCGCGGCGAAACGGTCACGGCGAAACGGTCACGGCGAATCGGTCGCGGCGAAATGTCCGGGTCCGGTTCCAGGCGCGGTTGTCGCGCGCTGGTGTCGTCCGTCGCCGATTGGCGGCTTGTTTGAGAAGTCATAACGCGGCTTCCGCGTAAAGGTTGTTTGAATTCAAACAGCTCATTACGTGGGACCGCGTCAACATTAGGTAGTTAAATGTATTATACATCAACAATAAACCGTGATACTATCATACACAATACACCCAAATGTAAATAAAATACAATTTATTAATTAGGTAATACTATTCCAATATTATTCAACTATATTTTATAAATAACACAACATACCTATTGAACTATATATATATATATATATACAGCAGAAATCGGTTATAACGAGTTTCAAGGGCCAACTAGTTTTTCTCGTTTTAACCTGTAACTCGTTATATGCGGTTAGAACGAACATTCGTTGAAACCGATTAAAAGCGGAAATACAAAAATAAAACCGACTTTTTTTATTTTAGATAAAAAATGTTTATTTGAGATTAACTTATACATGCACGTACA
The DNA here is from genome assembly GCA_027563435.1 of Nasonovia ribisnigri. Lineage (NCBI taxonomy): Eukaryota > Metazoa > Arthropoda > Insecta > Hemiptera > Aphididae > Nasonovia > Nasonovia ribisnigri. Next base: position 17,523 of record JANEHU010003177.1, on the reverse strand, counting down.
TACATCATTTATACATTTATTATTAATTATTATACATAATTGGAGATTTAATACATACATAATTATAAAACACTTTAATTGATTTAATTTTTATTTAATTTTTTAAAATAATCTTTGATCGAACTTTGCTTCGTGTTAGAGTTGATCGATGTTTCTACTTTGTAATAAAGACAACGCTTTTCTTTCAGCATCTGTACCTTCATATTTTGTGTAATAAAATCTTTCTAGTGTCCTCAATGCAGCACGAGCTTCGGATATTGACGGCACAGTTTCAAACTCATCATCAAGCTCATCAATATCAGTATCATTATCTAGCTCAACTTGTTGGCTGGCTATGACATTGTCGACTATATCTTCATCTGTTTGAATTTCTGACGTTATTAGGTCGTCATCAATCTGTAAGTAGTAATCGTCGATGTTATTAATCAATCCACTGTCTGCTTGTAGCTGTGTAGACTAGTATCGGTCGTAACGTCACAAAAACCTGCATGCCGAAAACAATTAGCAATCCCCGTCGATGTTACATTACGCCAAGCTTTATCCAGCATTATTATGGCATTCAAAACAGTTACTTTTGATTCTATTTGATTTTCAATATCCTCAATCATTTTAGTACCAACTGATTCCGGTAATGAGCTTTAATGTTTCTTATAACGTCCTGGTCCATCGGTTGAAGTACAGCAGTAGTGATGGCGGGCAAAAATACGAGTTTGATAAATTTCAAATGCTGCAATGATGGGTGTGCTGAACAGTTGTCCACCAACAGTTCTCAACCAACAATTTTCCACCCGAGCATTTTTCCCCCTTGAAGCGAAGAGTTTTATCAGGAGTTAATTTGAAAAAAAAGGCCCACTTCATCGGCATTATAAATTTCATCATCAAAGTAACCTGCTCGGAGAGACGGCCAAACGTTAGCCAACCAGTTAGTGCAGATATCAGTATTAACTGCAGATGACTCACCTGAAATCTTGCCGAAACCAATGTTGTGCCGCTGTCGGAAACGCTGAATCCAAGATGCAGAGCATTTGAAATTTGAAATTTTCATTTTTTCAGCCAGTTGGTCAATTTTTGTTTGCAAAATAGGACCACTTATAGGCACATTCAATGACCGTTGTTGTTTGAACCATACTAGTGCAGTTTCTTCAAGGTCCTTATGCTGTGCAGTGCGCAATCGTTTTGCGTTAAGTGACGTGGTTTGAAACATATTTTTCAACTTATCCCGGTTCTTCTATATGGTCGAAATTTTCGACGAACAGGTGCCGAATTCTTTTGTAATTACGCTGTTTTTCTCACCATTTTCTAAACGCCCGATTATACCGATTTTTTCGTCCAACGTAAACTGACGACGCTACATGGTGGAACGTCTACACACAACTGACGCTATTTGTAATTTTATTAACTTTAAAACACCAGAATTTGTAAGAATAATGTTTATTATTAATAAGTAATCCGAAACGAATGCAGTTTAGCTCCCAAGCGATTTTTTGGAATTTTTTTTTTTCAAAATGTGTGTTTTTGCATGCCTAATTTGATGGTACTTTCAAAAAATGCCGGTCGAACTTATTTTGGAAGTCATGGTAAAAAAACTTCAAAATGTTCAATTTTTTCAAAAATCGTGTTTTTAAATTTAAAATACCTAAAATTTAAGTTTTTAGAATTTTTTTTTTTTTAGGAATGTTTGTATTTATATGCTCAACATTTTGGTGGAATCAAAATTTGCCTATCGTACTTACTTTTTATGTTATTGTAAATAAACCACATACAACTGAATTATAAAGTTATTTCAAATATTTGCATATTTGAGAAACTCAAAATTGATTTTTTTTACTATTTTTTTTCATTCAATGAGTAATAACATAAATAAGTTTTTGGTAAAATCAGAACTAACTTATATTTTTTGGTTTGGAAAAAATTGGTTTACACGTGGAGCTCCGCTAGAGTTTTCGGCGCCGAGCCCGCGTCGCCGAGCCAAAATTACGTAGGTACGGTCAACAAAGGTGACCCGAGGTACTTTTCCTATGTCAAATACCAGTTTAAAATGGCATTGAATGTGTTAAAAATAATAAACAATAACAAATCAAAATGTACAGATTTAGATAATGTATATTATATTATATCAGTATCGTCGTCATCAGAAACGTCGACCCCATCGTTGTTATATTTATTTGGATTGTATAAATTACCAGCTAAACGGAAAAATTCAATAATAGGGTCTAGATTCAATATACGGCATTTTTTTAAAAACAAATTTTGCCATGTAGCCGCCATAGAAATGTTTTTTCCTTGAGTATTGAGACAGCGAAGCTTTTGCATGTCTCCACATTCCCTCGACGGTGTTGGTGTGGGCGCCTGTATTTGGGTCTTTAAAGTTCACTGAATGATTAACTTTAAAGTGTATGAAGCCTTCATCATTCAAACAGTCGTAACTCTGCAATATGACGTATAGTTATATATAAACAAAACGTGAAGCCGAAAAATAGATTGATAAAGTACATACTTTCCAACAATCGCTTATTATCTGCGTTCCAGGCAGCACCCACTGTTTAATTATAGCTAGCAATGTTTCCTTATCCCGCTTTTCGACAGGAATTAGAAAACACGCTCCATTATCTCTTTGTATACCACCAAATATCCACTGACCCTCAACTGCATGTCCTCTATGGTATTTGCGTTTTCCAAATTTGGACTCATCGATCTCAACCGTTTTACCCACTCCTCCTAATCGTTATATAAAAATATGACACAGCAAATTATTACATTTTGAACTTTTAAACTTTTAAAGGTAATAATTACCAATTTTTTCATGATGTATTATCATGCCATCGAAAACCACTTCACGGTGAAAATAAGCCCAATCTACGGCGGTATGTTGAGCAATCCCTAACTCCTGAGAAAGGAACGATAGAGATACATTTTTTGCCCATAAATACGTAAAACTAACAATTGTGTACAATGATAAGTGGGACTTGTAGAAAAATGTATCTTTCCTTATGGATTGATAAACATCACATTTTACCTTTGGAAAAATACAGTTTATTAAATAAAATTTATTTTTTTAGGAAGCGAAAAGTAATACAAAAAAAAAAAAAAAACCCCCCGATGGGGGGTGGGGAGGCATGGGTAAATTAATAGAACGATTACAATGTCAAACTGTTGGGAACTGAAAAACTGCATTTTCAAATAATAAAGTTTTATAATTTACTTTTTTTCGACTTGAATTTGTGGAATATTCTCGGCATCTCCATACATATCCGTCCACAGGGGCGGACTGGGTAGGCGACAGGCCAGTCAGCGATTTTAATACTTCGGGCCATTTTTACAGAAAATTAATAAACTTAATAAAGTCAATTTTTTTTATTACTATTCAATCATGATGTTTGCTTATCAGTTATCACAGTAATTGTTGATTATTTATTAGTTATTACCTTACATAAATATGATAATATTAAATGACTTGCTACAAATGTTAGTGATTTTACTGTACCACGGCCTAGCCCACGAACATACTACAAACCATCTGCTATGTAGACAGCAAAACAAGATTTACAAGAACCACATCATACAACAAATATTTAACATACATCTATAAATAGTTTTGTCAGTATAATGATTATTCTTAAATAATTAATTGCAACTAATAAAAATAAAATATAAAAGTACAATTCTGATAATAATATATTTATTTCCAATAAATATGAAACATCACTGAATATTATTGTAAGTATAAAAATTACCCAATAAGCATCCTTTTCATTTCCGTGGAAGTGGCTCCTAATCGATCGATTATTATATCATGAGGTACAATCATGCCACGTTCAAGATTCATAAACATGAATGCTTCTAATTTGTCGTTAGATAGAGTTGACCTAAGTCTAGTTTTTATAGTTTTAAGTATTGAAAAACTCCTTTCACAACTTACTTGAGTAAAAGCTAAACTTAAAATTACCTTATATACCGTATATAAATCATTGTAATTTGGTGTATGAGTCACTAATGTGTATACATAAAGGAATGCACATGAAATACACGATTTACAACGATTTTTTTCGGATAATGCACATTTTAAATCATCTTCCGTATCTGTGTGGTTTTCATTTTCTTCTTCGAAAAATTCATCGTTACAATCTTGATACAGAATACTAGCATCTATATTTGCTATGGCCTCGTAATTTTGAGCAAATTCTATCAACTGACGTTGAATATCTAAAACATCGACCTTGGCCATGGATGCGATTTTGGACAATGATCCTTCTGGAAACATGAATCCGGGAGTTTTTAATTTTGAAAATGTTCTTGGATCAAAAAATGCAGCATCTTGAATTAGATCCTCGTTGATCATATACATAAACAAGTAAAATTAGTATGTCATTAAAAAATATTGCTATAACTATAACAGTAAAAAATTAACAAAACTAATATTTTCAAAACATAATTATACTAAAACATACCTATTGCTTAATTTAGCGAGTGCGTTGTTATACACAACTTTATAAACTTCAACTTCAAACAATTTCTTTTCATCAACTAGTCTTTCGTCTGCTGTCAGTTCACCTGACATTTTCTTTTTAAAACGTGTTCTTTTTTTCATAAAAGTACTTGACCAAAATATGTTATCTGTTCCATCCATTTTTTCCAAAATTGTTTGTAAATATTCAATAAATTCAGTAGTTCTTACAAAAATAATTTCAAAATTATTAACTCCTTCGATTAATTTTGCTTTTAAATTATGCAACAGTTTATATCCTTGGGTATAATTTAATTTTTTCGACTGTAAGCAAGATGACGCAGTTGAACTTAAAACGAACAGTGACTGGAACACATACGCTGTCAATATAGTTTCAAACTTCAGTAAGTTGTTTATAATATTCAGAGCTTCTGATTTTGCACCAAGTCAATAAAACAGTAAACGCGTTCATGGTTAGTTCACGTAAAATTAAACGCGTTCTTTCAAACACTGCATAATAATATTTATAGTGACCCACTTGACATTTTATGTACAGTAGAACGTTACCCACTTGCGACTTTAGCCCGCATTTTAATATAAAAAATAATAATTAGTAATAAAATATAATAATTTACAAATTATAAATTTTTTGTATTAAGATAAATTCAGTTTTTAAATTGTTTGATATTATTTTACAAAATCCAATAATCGTGACTAAGGTCTAAAGAAATTAAGTAAAGAAAAAAATTAACATTTATTTTATATTTTTCAGTCTTTAATAGTCTATACCTATAATTTGAGTTGTCTCGTAGTTATTACTTATTAAGCTTTCGCGCCAGGCCCCATCATGCATGAGTAATACGTTTGGTAATTTTTTGTCGTATGAATTCAATTAATTAGAGAAATTAATTTTATTTCTGTTTTTTTGTATAATATGTTATGACTTGGGAAGAATTAGTTATGAATTATGATTAATGTTTAGACTTAGAGTATACCTACATACTAATACGAAGAAAAAACGATGTCGTCCAGTTATCAAGTTATTAAAAATACTAGGTTTCACTACGTGACAACAATTGTGTAGTATATTATACCTTTTAAAATAACCAATTACATTGCCAAACTTTAACAATTTAAATCAACTACTAACTACTATATAACTAAAACAGTATTACAGTCTACTAGTTATTAAAATGAAATATTTCTTACCTGGTGTTCATAAACGATGTTGTCGTTCTGCCTAATGGATGGAAAATAAACGCTGTTCAAAACTGTTGCCTCATTTTTAATTAGAATTAATATTAAATAACATTTCATATTTGTATTTGCAACAAAAATAAATAATGGATAATGGATATGATATACACGATATAATATAATGTTTTCGGTCATCAAATATATGTATAATATGTGCTGCGCGGCACGGGTATAGCCATAACCCGCATTCCCGTATAGTGATTTAATCGGAACAATACGAAAATAGAATAAGCCAATAACAAAAATAAATTAATGTGAATTAATTTTCGGCAGAAATATTGTGTATTAATATCCAGCGTTCAGAATTCGTCATATTATTATTATTATTATTAAATAAAAAACGCCATGTATTTATTATTTTAAGATAGGTACATTTTTGTCTGATGTTATATTTTATTTTTATAAATAATGCAGGGAAAAATTATATATTACGGCCGACAGGCCAGTCCGCGATCGCTGACCAGCGGACCGGGCCAGTCCGCGATCGCTGACCAGCGGACCGGGCCAGTCCGCCCCTGTCCGTCCAGACAATTTGCTCTCAAACATAATTTAAGATAATGCCCGTGATCACATTTTAGTGTATTGTTTTTGGCGTTTAGTGTCCAAGACTGCAATTTTTCAAGCACTGCTATAGAAACATCCCCTTGACGTTTTCGCTCAAAAAGCTCGTAAATATCAATAAAATTGAGAGGCATGCTTATAACAGTTATTAGGTAGGTAATCGGGATGGTCTTAAAGGCCGGAAAAACCCCCCAAAAAAAAAAAAAATTAGGTAGGTAATAGGTATAGTACACAAGACACGAGTTCGACGCAAGTTCGCAACTACAACAACGACTGCGAAGTAACTCGATAATATATAGGTACCTATTATAAGTAATCTTTAATCGTGGTCTTCTTTTTTTAGTATTATTATTATTAGTTACAATCATGAAACTATTATAGCTCAACTTAATCATCATTACAGTAATAGGATATTATAAATAATATAAACATTTATTAAAACTGATATATTTAGTCAGTTAGAATCTAAAAATGGATCTGATTATTATAATGAGGATATAGGTATTGGACGAAAGTAATTATGGAGAGATAGTGCCTTTAACGACGAGTGTATTTAGAATTGAAGAAAGAAATGTGATTAGTGGACTGGTTAATGAATTTAGATAGCGCCGCATACTATAATTAAATTAAATCGTACAATTTCTGCAATGTTTGTGTAATAATGATCAAATTATATTACCAATGTGGCGGTACCTTACTTAGGTATACTGCACACACCCGAACACATGATGAATCGTTGGATGTTCGATGGAAGTTTATATGTTTGTCATTGTGGATTACCTGTTTCAATACGTGACAAGCCAAATTCTTTTTTGGAAAATAGTACAACACAATTTGTTGTATGCCAAAAAAATTACACGGACCCCTCAAGATGTCGGTACTTTAAAGTTTAAATACATGGCAGAAGATTACCACTTATGTAACTGTCATACACAGGCGTCATTGCGTGTCGCCAAATCCGGTATACATATAGGTAAACCATATTATACGTGTGCAAAATCATATTCTGACCCAAATAGATGCAGGTATTTTATGTTGTATCAAATAGAATATTGAATATTATATTTATGAATAAAATACATTTTACCTGTAAATTTTGATTTTTTGTTGCTTATTATTTTAATCTATATCTTCCAAACCAACAAATATAAGTTAGTTCTGATTTCACCAAAAACTTATTTATGTTATTACTCATCGAATGAAAAAAAATAGTAAAAAAAATCAATTTTGAGTTTCTCAAATATGCAAATGTTTGAAGTAACTTTATAATTCAGTTTTATGTGGTTTATTAACAATAACATAAAAAGTAAGTACGATAGGCAAATTATGATTCCACCAAAATGTTGAGCATATAAATACAAACATTTCTAAAAAAAAAAAATTCTAAAAACTTAAATTTTAGGTATTTTAAATTTAAAAACACGATTTTTGAAAAAATTGAACATTTTGAAGTTTTTTTACCATGACTTCCAAAATAAGTTCGACCGGCATTTTTTGAAAGTACCATCAAATTAGGCATGGAAAAACACACATTTTGAAAAAAAAAAATTCCAAAAAATCGCTTGGGAGCTAAACTGCATTTATGCCGAAATTTTAGACCTCGATTTTGAGAAATAGGAAACTCATAATTAATAGGTGGAATCCACGGGTGCTTTAACAATTTATACTTTTTAGCGTCATCAATTGCATTATTATTTAAATAGAAACCTATGTCTTGATCGTGACTATCGAATAATCCCTCTGATGAAGAAACAAAGGAAGAAACTAACCTTCCGTTTTCTGTGGTATTTACAGTTGTATTTCTCTCCGGTGCAGTTATTAAATTTTTTTTTAATTTTTTGACACCAAAATTTAATAATGTCGATTGATTAGAATTAGTTCTTTTCATTTTAATAAAGTTTTACTACTTATTCAAACTTACACTTAAACTTGCGAACGCCAAATACACGTTTAAGGTTAAAGACGACAAGACGACTGACGAGTGTTAAACATATACTAAATTGACAAAAGATATTTCAGATATTATATTATCGTATCGCATCGGCACTTCCGTAAAACTTCGTTCATCATTGCTATTGTAATAAAAATGATATCGGCTTGCATCGGAGTTTCATATTATGAAATCTATATTTATTTTGATGTGGTCATGTAGTGGTCCGATTAACGATTGTAGATAAAGATCGAGCACTAAACGAGAATGTAATTCATAATACGAATAGGCAATGCGGGAAATTAAATAAAACCAAACTAACAAATAATAAAACTTATTTCCTGAAATTTCGGGGGGGGTTTGAACCCCTAGAACCCCCCCTTGTATACGCGCCTGAAATGATCCAGTTTTGGGCCACTTAGATAAATTGTTATTACCACATGTAATAATCCAAGAATATGGTATAACTGAATACTTATTTTCTTTTTTAAAGTAATTAAGTAACCTACAATCCACTGAAATATTTATTATGTGTATTATTCTTAATGTCATTAACTTCAAATTATATACAAACGTAAAACTTATTGTAGGTATTACCTATGTTAATTCTTTAAAAATGAATTAACAATTAATAGGTAGCCCATAATAATATTGTTTTTATATTAGTCATTGATTGTAAATATATACTATTATAGAAGTGTAATCAATGTAATAGATAAATATTATAATATAACGTATATAACTAATACATTTTTAATCAAAATTAATACCTACCTAAGTACTTACTTAATAAATAATAAATTCTAATTAATTGTTGAGATACCCAATTTGTATTTAAAATAAATCTCGAAAAAAAACATATGAAACTAAAAGCATTATGAATATTGAACAAAAATATTATACCTATGTAGGTATACATAATATATCAGCCTTTTCTGCTGATTTCTGAAGTACTTATTATTTCACACCAAGCACCAACCGTAGTTAATTATTATTGGTTAATTTCATTACTAATATAACAATAATTTTTATTTTTTTAATGAATTTAACAATGTTAAGTCCTTCCATATAAGGTATCACAGTAGAGCATAGGTACACAGCTGTACGAATATGATGTTAATGGTACCGTGTTGTGTAATATAAAAATATAATACTTATGCTTATTTATGCTAAAATAAATTTAAATATAATTAATACCTATAGGCACTAATTACCGTGTTGTCTATAATCTCCACGATTTAAATTAATGAAATGAAAAATAGTTTTGATGCAGATAATTAAATTAAAAATCACTATAAATTATAATTACCTGTTTTGAAGAAGACATAGCTTAATATTTGTCACTGTGAAATTGAATGAGTGAAAAGTTGAATGAGTGAAAATTAAATTAGAATAATATAATAATATTAAAATAGTATATTATAAAACAGCCAAATGAAAGCAAACATGAATGCAGAATGGTCGCTGCGACTGCTTATCAATATCACAAATTTATTTATTTTGTTTCTATTTATAGTGATATTTTTAAAATAATGCGCGTGCGTGTGTATTAATCACGGTTATCTACCGTTGTGTTGACTGTTGTAGATAACTGTGGTATTGATATATCGGTACATATTATTTATTATTAGAAACTTCAAATTAAGGTTAAAGGTTTTCTGTACAGTTTGAACACACTGCTGACTGGGGTTTTCACATATAATATTATTTTGAAAAATAATATATTTATAAATGATCGTTATATTATAATATATTTTTGTGATAATATTGACGTTGCATGGTTGAACATATGATGTAGTAAACGAAGCTCACATAGAGGTCTCGAATGTTACTACTATGTGACAACATTTTAACAGTCGTCGCAATATAGACAGTGTTCAGCCGCCCGAAAACAATGCGCTCAGGTTGTCATACGCGGTACTAATGTTATGATTCGTATATTAATAGTGTAAAGTGTAATACTGTAATGTACGAATTTAGTAATTAGTTTTTACCTAATTCTTCAAAACCGTAATAAATATGAGTAATCGTATATGTTGTGTTGTTAATTGTTCTAACACATACAAGAATACTTCTAATGTGAAGTTTTTCAGATTTCCTAATAGACCGTACGAAAGAGAATTGAAAAATCAATGGATTCGAGCAATAAATCGTCTTGAGTAAGTTTAATGTCCGTGTGCGCTATAATACTATATCAATAACTGCTAAGAAGTTATATTTCACATATGTATTTTTTTTTTTTTTAGTGACAATGGGAAATTATGGCAACCAATCAATAGTAGTCTGGTTTGTGGTGATCATTTTGTCAAAAATGAACCATCAAAGCATCCTCAAAGTCCAGACTATATTCCATCAATATTTCCTAAAGCATATAAGAAAAAAACACAGAATAATCAACAGCGTGAAGCGAGGTATAAAAGAGTACTAAATCGTCAAGACAAAACGAATAAGCAATATCAAGATGAGCTACCTAAAAACTTAAATGAGTTATCTGAAAGTGTTTTTCTAAATACAAATTTGACATGTGATGTTAGTACTCAGGTTGCTTTTGATGTTACTGATTCTGGTTTTTTTAATTTTGAATGTAGTTTTGATAATAATAATGCTATGACTCAAATATCTGGACCCTCATTAGTAAAATATTGTAATATTCAGAATATCGATCAGTCATGTGGTCCAGATTACCCTTTATTTGATAGATATTTTCATGGTTTTATATCAATTAAAAATGAACAACAGTTATAGGATCTAACTGGTACTACATTTCAAGTTTTTTATTTATTATTGAGTTTTTTATCTCATTCATCTTACTATAGTTTTGATAAAGAAAATCGGCTTCTAATGTTCTTAATAAAAATTAAATTAGGTGTTACATATTCTGCTACAAGTAGTATATTTGATTGCAGTCGTCAAACTACAACTCGGATATTTTACAATACATTACACATTTTAGCAATAAAAACTAAAGAGTTCATATATTGGCCTTCTAAATACACAGTTCGTAAAACTCTTCCTGAAGCATTTAAGAAAAATTATCAAAATTGTCGGTGCAATAATTGATTGCACTGAAATCAAGACCGAACAACCCAACTCTATAGAGCAAAGGGTATATATGTATTCGAGATATAAAAGTTCCTATACTATTAAAGTATTAGTGGCAGTTACGCCTAATGGTATGATATGTTTTTTATCCAACTGTTATGGGGGTAGAGCTAGTGATACTTTCATAACAAATGACAGTGGCTTCTTAAGCAAATTGGAACCTGGCGATGTAGTTCTAGCTGACAAGGGGTTTCCTAGTATTAAAACACAGTGTGAAACAAATTCAAATAGTATATTAGTTATGCCTCCAATTCTTCATAATGGAAGATTCACTGAACATGAAGTCATAGAAACATATTCTGTGGCTAGTGTTAGAATTCACGTAGAAAGGGTGTTTGCTAGATTGAAAACCTATGGAATATTGAATAAAATAACAATGGACCTCATGCCTTCCATTGATAATATAATGCATATTTGCTGTGTTTTGACTAATCTACAAAATCCTATCATAAAAGAATAATTTTTTTTCTATTGTAAGTAAAAATGATTACCTATGTATTTGTATTGTAATTTTAATCTAAGACAATAATTAGTTTTTAAATTAAAGGTTATGCTAACTATTAAATTACCTTAACTCAAAAATCAACATTCAATAATTATTATTAGCTGATAAGAATATATTTAAGTTAGTCAACTAGTTTAAGTATAATATACAACCAAAAAAACTATTGATGAGCATTTGTAATAAGTTATGTAATAATACATAACACATTAATAATACATACAAACAATATTACATAATTTATTGTACCTATATATTTTATATACTTGTTTAAAGATTTCAATAAAAATTATATACCTACCTAGCTATGTAAAGCAAGTTATTTTTATAAATATAATTATTCAACATGTTTCAAAAAAAAAAAAACAAAAACATAACAAATTAAACAAGAACAATAACATATTTATTCTGAACAAATTAAATAAACAATAAACTTGGTAAATAATAGTTGAAATAAAAATAAGTCATTCTTTCAAGTAAAGACGTGATAAATGTTTGATCTCTCCCTATTTTAATAATAACTGGTTCAATGGTGTTATAAACAAAAAATGTACAATATTCAACACCTGTACAATGTATTAACATCTGACACTGAGTAAAATACATACTGCTTTTTTTTAATACTATTTTTCCACACAAGTCATATTCCAAGTATTTTAAATTTATTTTACCTCCATCAACGATTGGTTTATTTTTGCATGATATTGGACATTTTACCTCCAATACTTCTTGGATATTTCCAAACTCATCAAGAATTATACCATCAGGGCTTGCACATACCCAAGGTCTTATAATATCAAAAATCAAACCACATTTTATAATATCTTTCCCAGTTAATAATTTAAAATATTCAATAGCTAAAACCTCAGTTTTTTTCCCATAATTTACATTTAAATTACCTGTTTTGCCTAATTTGTTTTCTTTAAGCAATATATTGGCAAGGTGTTTTAATCCTGTATCTGTCCAACTTTTGCATATTTTAATTTAATGTGCTTTTACACTGGCTGATAGTCTAATTTTTCTTTCTACGTTCCACCTCTCACATTCAGATTGATTAAAAATATTGAACATAATAGGTTTACTTATACAAATTTTTTAATAGAAAAGATTATGTTCTTTAAAATTGAGGGGAAATACAACATAATTTTGAGTTTCAAGATGTTGATTTTGTTTGTAAAATATGGATGATAAGAATACTCTGTTTCTCTTAATTATTATTTCACATTCTAATTTATCTATAATACTATCAATACATAACTTACATTCTCTTTCAACCTCAGTAATACTTTCTGATTTTATCATTCTACTTAGACTACAGGGAATATTCAAAATATTATAATCATCAATTAACATTTGATGTACAATTGGGACTTCAACATTAATCAATAAACATTTATGTTTGTTTGGAAAAAGCTGATTAAGTCGTTTGCCTTTTTTATATTTTTCTTCTCCAATTTTGGATGGTCTGCCCCATTGTTGTGGTAAGTCAGTCTTTGATAAACTTTCTTCATTATTAATATAACGGTATACAGCACATATATGTTTACATATACCTCCTGCTCCTGCAGGGCATCCACAATCTGTGTTGTTAACTGTTCTTAAATTATCAATCTAAAATTGTATAGAATATGAAATCATCAGTAGACCATTCTAACCATTCTAAAAATAGCTACTTTACTATCTATTCTACTTTGTACTCACTTCAAGGGTCACTTTCCAGGGGGTTAATGTTACTGAAGTCTGCCTTATAACATGTCCACTGCTAATTGAAAAACCATTAGCTAATTTTAATTCTTGAAAATTTTTTACGTGTCCACTTTCAAATAAATGCTGTCCCTTATTATTTGGTAAATCAAATTTTAGATAAATAGTTTGAAATCCATATGTAATTAAAATGTCTCCCATCTTAACACATACTACACACAATTAATATTAGTCTAGAGTAATTTTTGTTTAGTTAAATATTGATTAGATGGTGGTCAATAAATTAATGCTAACTAACAAATAATATAGAAAATTAGAATCATGGACATAATTATTATTATCTACCATATGTAAAGACATTTTGTAGAGAAATTACACACCATGTCACCATCGGCGCTGGTTCGCCAACATTGAAATATTGATTATAATAATATAAATAATTAATTTCAAAGATATTAAATATTAGTTTAATATTATAATATAAAATATATAGTTTAATAAAGTTATAGTTTAGCTTCATATTTACCGCGCATAAAATAATATCATAACATTAATGTGTACATTGACTACTTGTAGCGCTAGTAGTACGGCTAGAGAGCCTAGATATATTATCTAGGCTCTCTAAGTACGGCTGTACAATGTCTATATCCCCTATGCGATTTTACATCATTTTATCACATATACTTCTATAATGTGACATCACAAAGATGTTCTATTTGCTAGTTGTATGCTATGTGACGATAAATAGATGTTGTTTGTAGAAGTCACTAGAGAGCCTAGATAATAAGAGAGTGGCCAACTCAATTGATAGCAGCCATTTTTCGTCCAAACTATTCCCGCCTTTTTTTGTTTTTGAAATTTAATTTTTATTTAATGATTATATTATTATATAACAATATAATTATGTATTTTATAATACATAATACACATGCATATTACGTACATAATTGTCATAATTACATAAATACATTTACTATAGGTAACTAAAAAAATATATTATTTAGCTTTAGAAGTAATAATATTCTAATTATATAATTTGTACGGAAAAACATTGTTATTGTTGCTTGATAGACGATGTTGGACCAAGTCGGAAATCTGTATACTCGTAGATCAAATTTATACATATTCAATATTATTCTATAACACTAATGATTCATATTTTAAATAAAATTACCATCAAGTGTTGAATTTTAATTCTAACGTATAAATACAATTGATAAAATACAAAAATTAACATACATTTATAATTTAACTAGATTTTTATTTATAAGATATGCATACCTATTTAATATTCTTGAAATGTAAAACTGTCTAGAAAGTGAAAATACATGCATTAAAGTATAATAAAAATAAAAAAAAAATACATATTTGAGTAAGCTATAAAATATTTGTTATAATATGAATGTATGATAATATAATCATCAGCCACAATTAAAACAAGTTCAGTCTTGAACTTTTTTCTATAAAAAGTTTTCTAATGTACTATGACATGTTGAATATATAATTATAAATTTATAAACTTTAATAAAAACAATTAATGTAACAATTAAAATGATAAAAACAATAAAAAATGTTTAATTTTTAACATAATTAATAATTTTAGGTAGGTTACCTAGTAAAATATAATAATAAAAATGAATAGTTTAAATAATAATTAAATTATTTACAACTGTTGCTTTTAAAGTTTTATTTTATTCTTAACAGCTTCTCTCATTGCAATACTCTTGCTAGCTTTGAGACAAGCTGCACTTTTTTTCATATTTTTTGTAAGAAGGGTTCCTAAATTTTTACACCTGAATTCAATAAATCGGTTTATCATCTTTGTTTTAATTGGATGACATTCTGAAAACGAAAAGGCACTTAATTCAAGTTCTAATGTCTTCATGAATAATTCCCTCTTGTTGTTTAAAATTAAACTTCTACATTTTCTAAACATTATTTCCATACTGAGGAAAAATTGAAAACATTCTTCAGTAACATATTTTAAGCAACCAGTTTTGTATTCTTTAATTTGAACAAAAGCAGAGTAATCAGTTTTTAAAGGTTTGGAAGAACATACAGAATTAATGCAACCATCACAAACTTGGTCATTATTTTCTATTCTTGATATTATATAGCCTATGCCCTATGGTTAATAACAATAAAAAATTCAACAATATTAAAAATAAATTTGTAAATTTGACATACCTAATTAAATAAAATAAATTAGGTACCTAAAGTTAGACATTAATAGTTTTATAAGTTTAATATTATTTGCAAATCTGTATTTTTTAAATTTATCTTATGAATTGTATTATTGAATATTGTATTATTAATTGAATATTATTATTATATTTCATTATATTAAGAACAACTTATCCAAAACAGAATATAACACAACATATTGTAATAATTTCTAATTTTAATTATTCTTAAATAATAAAGCTTTTGTCAATAAAATAAAGTGAGCCATAGGTTATAAAAATAGTGAAAAATAGTAAGAAAGACGAGTGACTGGAAAATCTGAATTTAAGATTTGTTATACTTTGAGTTAAATTGTTCTTTAAAAAAATTAAATAATCTGTTACAAAAGTAATATACCTGCTATATTGTACAAACAGTTTTGTTCAGTATTTTGTAGAACAATAATTGTAGAATCATTAATGCCATCACATAATTCATATTCTTTATCTGATGGTTTTGATAATATAGGCTTAACTTTTGAAAAATCCAATATATCACCAAGAAACTCTCTGTCATCAAGATCATAACTACTGTTGGATACATTTTTTAGAAATTGAGCGACACAAACAAGTTTCAAATTACTTTTAAATTGCAAAGGATTTGGAATAGGTTGAACACTTCTAATACATGAAAATAAATTTTCAAGACAATCTTTAGAAAATCTTCCAGTAAGGAGAAACTTATATGACTTTTCATTGAGAAAAATATTTTGTAAATCAATAATACTTTTTGTTGCTAATAAAACACCGGTTTGGCATGGTTTCCATGTTCCTTTAGACCCAATTTTTATATTTTTGAACATATCCATAAAATTATGTAAAAATTGTATGGTTTCATTGTACTTCTCTAGGTTGAACTTACTTAAAGCAACAACAGGATTTCTAGATGACATTAATGTAAACCACTTTGCCACTTGTTGTATGAACCATGCTGTGGTTTTGAAGGAAGAGTGATAATTTTCATTGTCAACCAAAAAATGTAGGCTTGCACTTACATCAGTACTCACAATGTTAGCAGCTTTTGAAACTTTCATCTTATCAAAATGATTAGGCTTTTTTAAGTCTTCTGCATCAAGATTCCGAACTAGTTTTAGTTCAAGATTATTTTGATGGTTTGCTAATTGTTCAATATGTTTACTATCTACAATATTAGATGTTAAGTTATGTTTTTTTACTATTTCTTCGGGTAATGTAATGAACTTATTGTTGAATAATGCTTGTTTTATATTCTTAAATAAATGTGGCACATCTGGTAAAAAATATAATTTACGGTTAGAGTCACATGGGTGTATAATACTATTTTGTAAGTGTCCTGTAGATCCAGGTAAACAATGAATGCCAAAGCTTGTCCACATTGCTTTATTGCATGCTCCCATATCAGATGTAACTGAATTTACTTTAAGTCCTAACGCTTCAGCTTTTGAAATAATTTCAATAATAATTGTTTTGAAAATATTGCCTTTTACCGAGTCGCTAGTGAAGTAGTATGCAACTGTCTGCTTCCAACGGCTGGATACACCGGCTAACATAAACACTAAAGCGTGGTTTGCAACACCATTATGTTCAGGCAACGTTACATTACCAAGAAATGATTTTGAACTGACATCATATACTAAACCTTCAACAAGAAACATCTCATCTAATACAACAACACATTTTTTTTCATTATCATTCAGTGTAGAAACTTTAATAGCTAGCATCTCAAAAACATCATTCAAAATTCCACTCTCAAAAGATATGTTTTGTAATTTGCGCCTAAGAGTTCTCAGAGAAGGAAGAGACCATTTTGATTGAGTAGTTC
>JANEHU010003176.1:0-23155 GCA_027563435.1 Nasonovia ribisnigri | reverse complement strand
TTTGCAAATATCGATGTTCTTCCTCTGCCAATATTTGGCTTGCCATTCGCATGAATTCGCACGACTATTTTTTAACGCTAAAAAACCCATCATATAAATTTTGCGAATTTTGGGACTTTGACTATACCAATATTTAGCACGCCGTTCGCATGACTTCTCACGACTATCGTCCGAATTCACAAGACTATTTTTTATGAGTAAAAAACTGTTTAAGTGTTTTTACTGTTACGCCATCCCGGCCCATTGTAGAGATTTTGCGAATATCGCTGTTCGTCCTCTTCCAATATTTAGCAAGTCATTCACATGAATTCGCACGACAATTTTAACGCTAAAAAACCCATCATATAAATTTTGCGAATTTTGGGAATTTGACTATACCGATATTTAGCACGCCATTCGCATGAATTTGCACGACTATTTTTTATGAGTAAAAACCGTTTTTTGTTTTTACCGTTGCGCCAGCCCTGCCAATTGTAGAGATTTTGCAAATTTCGATGTTCTTCCTCTGCCAATATTTGGCTTGCCATTCGCATGAATTCGCACGACTATTTTTTAACGCTAAAAATCCCATCATATAAATTTTGCGAATTTTGGGAATTTGACTATACCAATATTTAGCACGCCATTCGCATGAATTTGCACGACTATTTTTTATGAGTAAAAAACCGTTTTTTGTTTTTACCGTTGCGCCAGCCCTGCCAATTGTAGAGATTTTGCAAAATTCGATGTTCTTCCTCTGCCAATATTTGGCTTGCCATTCGCATGAATTCGCACGACAATTTTTAACGCTAAAAAACCCATCATATAAATTTTGCGAATTTTGGGAATTTGACTATACCAATATTTAGCACGCCATTTGCATGTATTTGCACGACTATTTTTTATGCGTAAAAACCGTTTTTTGTTTTTACCGTTGCGCCAGCCCTGCCAATTGTAGAGATTTTGCAAATTTCGATGTTCTTCCTCTGCCAATATTTGGCTTGCCATTCGCATGAATTCGCACGACTATTTTTTAACGCTAAAAAACCCATCATATAAATTTTGCAAATTTTGGGACTTTGACCTTACCAATATTTAGCACGCCATTCGCATGAATTCTCACGACTATCGTCCGAATACACAAGACTATTTTTTATGAGTAAAAAACTGTTTAAGTGTTTTTACTGTTACGCCATCCCGGCCCATTGTAGAGATTTTGCGAATATCGCTGTTCGTTCTCTTCCAATATTTAGCAAGTCTTTCGCATGAATTCGCACGACAATTTTTAACGCTAAAAAACCATTTTTCTTAACTGCCGTTGCGCCAGCCCGGCCGATAATATAAATTTTGCGATTTTTGGGACTTTGACAATACCAATATTTAGCACGCCATTCGATTGATTAAAACGACTATTTTTTAACGCTAAAAACCCATTGTATAAATTTTGCGAATTTTGGGACTTTGACTATACCAATATTTAGCACGCCATTCGCATGAATTTGCACGACAATTTTAAACGCTAAAAAACCATTTTTCTTAACTGCCGTTGCGCCAGCCCGGCCGATAATATAAATTTTGCGAATTTTGGGACTTTGACTATACCAATATTTAGCACGCCATTCGCATGAATTCTCACGACAATTTTTAACGTTAAAAACCCATAATATAAATTTTGCGAATTTTGGGACTTTGACTATACCAATATTTAGCAAGTCATTCGCATGAATTCGCACGACAATTTTTAACGCTAAAAAACCCATCATATAAATTTTGCGAATTTTGGGAATTTGACTATACCAATATTTAGCACGCCATTCGCAAGAATTTGCACGACTATTTTTTATGAGTAAAAACCGTTTTTTGTTTTTACCGTTGCGCCAGCCCTGCCAATTGTAGAGATTTTGCAAATTTCGATGTTCTTCCTCTGCCAATATTTGGCTTGCCATTCGCATGAATTCGCACGACTATTTTTCAACGCTAAAAAACCCATCATATAAATTTTGCGAATTTTGGGACTTTGACTATACCAGTATTTAGCACGCCATTCGCATGAATTCTCTCGACTATCGTCCGAATACACAAGACTATTTTTTATGAGTAAAAAACTGTTTAAGTGTTTTTACTGTTATGCCATCCCGGCCCATTGTAGAGATTTTGCGAATATCGCTGTTCGTTCTCTTCCAATATTTAGCAAGTCATTCGCATGAATTCGCACGACAATTTTTAACGCTAAAAAACCCATCATATAAATTTTGCGAATTTTGGGAATTTGACTATACCAATATTTAGCACGCCATTTGCATGAATTTGCACGACTATTTTTTATGAGTAAAAAACCGTTTGTGTTTTTACCGTTGCACCGGCCCGGCCCATTGTAGAGATTTTGCGAATTTCGCTGTTCTGCCTCTTCCAATATATAGCACGCAATTCGCATGAATTCACACGATTACGTCACAATTCACACGACTATTTTTAACGCTAAAAAACCCATCATATAAATTTTGCAAATTTTGGGACTTTGACCTTACCAATATTTAGCACGCCATTCGCATGAATTCTCACGACTATCGTCCGAATACACAAGACTATTTTTATGAGTAAAAAACTGTTTAAGTGTTTTTACTGTTACGCCAGCCCGTCCCATTGTAGAGATTTTGCGAATATCGCTGTTCGTTCTCTTCCAATATTTAGCAAGTCATTCGCATGAATTCGCATGACAATTTTTAACGCTAAAAAACCCATCATATAAATTTTGCGAATTTTGGGAATTTGACTATACCAATATTTAGCACGCCATTCGCATGAATTTGCACGACTATTTTTTATGAGTAAAAAACCGTTTTTTGTTTTTACCGTTTCGCCAGCCCTGCGAATTGTAGAGATTTTGCAAATTTCGATGTTCTTCATCTGCCAATATTAGGCTTGCCATTCGCATGAATTTGCACGACTATTTTTTATGAGTAAAAAACCGTTTTTTGTTTTTACCGTTGCGCCAGCCCTTCCAATTGTAGAGATTTTGCAAATTTCGCTGTTCTTCCTCTGCCAATATTTGGCTTGCCATTCGCATGAATTCGCACGACTATTTTTAACGCTAAGAAACCCATCATATAAATTTTGCGAATTTTGGGAATTTGACTATACCAATATTTAGCACGCCATTCGCATGAATTGTCACGACTATCGTCCGAATACACAAGACTATTTTTTATGAGTAAAAAACTGTTTTAGTGTTTTTACCGTTGCGCCAGCGCGCCCCATAATATAAATTTTGCGAATTTTGGGACTTTGACTATACCAATAATTAGGAAGTCATTCGCATGAATTCGCACGACAATTTTTAACGCTAAAAAACCATTTTTCTTAACTGCCGTTGCGCCAGCCCGGCCGATAATATAAATTTTGCGAATATTGGGAATTTGACTATACCAATATTTAGCACGCCATTCGCATGAATTCTCACGACTATCGTCCGAATACACAAGACTATTTTTTATGAGTAAAAAACTGTTTAAGTGTTTTTACTGTTACGCCAGCCCGGCCAATTGTAGAGATTTTGCAAATTTCGCTGTTCTTCCTCTTCCAATATTTAGCAAGTCATTCGCATGAATTCGCACGACAATTTTTAACGCTAAAAAACCCATCATAAAAATTTTGCGAATTTTGGGACTTGGACTATACCAATATTTAGCACGTCATTCGCATGAATTCTCACGACTATCGTCCGAATACACAAGACTATTTTTTATGAATAAAAAACTGTTTAAGTGTTTTTACCGTTGCGCCAGCGAGCCCTATAATATAAATTTTGCGAATTTTGGGACTTTGACTATACCAATATTTAGCACGCCATTCGCATGAATTTGCACGACAATTTTAAACGCTAAAAAACCATTTTTCTTAATTGCCGTTGCGCCAGCCCGGCCGATAATATAAATTTTGCGAATTTTGGGACTTTGAATATGCCAATATTTAGCACGCCATTCGCATGCATTTGCACGACTATTTTTTATGAGTAAAAAACCGTTTTTTGTTTTTACCGTTTCGCCAGCCCTGCCAATTGTAGAGATTTTGCAAATTTCGCTGTTCTTCCTCTGCCAATATTTGGCTTGCCATTCGCATGAATTCGCACGACTATTTTTTAACGCTAAAAAACCCATCATATAAATTTTGCGAATTTTGGGAATTTGACTATACCAATATTTAGCACGCCATTCGTATGAATTCTCACGACTATCGTCCGAATACACAAGAATAAATTGTGTTGACACCGCTGTGCCACAATTAAAAATTTGCTAAACTATATAGCCTCAATATACGTATACAACAAAACAGTTTTGTAAATTGTTTTATGGTTGTTGCAGCCAAAATATACTTATAATAACTATAAATATTGTTATTTTAAAAAAATGTACTGGAGTTTTGCCAGTAATAATTTTGTTAATAACTGTTTTGTAAATTTAACATGATTAATAATTATAATAGCAAATTTTCTGTAACAGATACCAAGTTAAAAATATTACCAAAAGATTTTGCAATCATGAAAAAATATCTTTGTATCTTTGAGTGTTTACCTATAAACGCACGTTTTCACTCTACAATAGTGTGGCTTAGCCCTAAGGCATTAAATTACCTATTCATTGGTGGTATCTACTTATTTAGGTAATGAAAATTTATATACATATGTGCCATGTGGAATAGATTTATCCAGCTTATATTAATTGAATATTGTTTACTCATATTTGCTTATTTGCTAATTTGCTTTACAAAGTATTCCAAATACTTTTAGAATATTTTTTTAGTAGATTTCAGTTACAAATAATAGTTTATACTAATTTAAATCATTTATTTTTTCAATTCAATATTTATGAATAAATTAATATAAGATTACTATAATATAAAATAAAATATCTGAATAAGTATACCTGAATGTGATTTATCTGGCATTATTTTTATACTGAAAAATAATTAGATAATTTATAAAATATGGATTGAATGTTAAAAAGTAGGTATTCGAAATTCTGTATTAAATACTTTGAAAGAAAAGTATTTAAAAAGTATTTGGAATACTGCCCAAGTCTGGCTTATATTGCTTATAATAATTGAAAATGGTTGATTCCTATATGCTTTTTGCTAATTTGCTTATTTACTTTGCTTTTTATATATTATTGTCAGATCATGGAATAGATTTATCATGTTTTTCACTCCTAACCGATGATATGTTGAAAGACATTATACCTATGATTGGTCATAGGGCTAAATTTAGAGCAAATTTAGAAGAGTGGCGTAAAGTACTAGCGCTTGCTAATAATCAGGTGTCAGTTATGGTAAGAATTACCTACATTTTACTTATTTTTCAATTCCAAAATTTAAATTACATGTAAATAATTTCTAGATAGGTACCTAATTAAAAACTTTAATTATGAAGGTATACCTGTTATAAATTATTATTTTTTAATTTCACAATTATTTCATACATTAGCAATATTTTTATTATAACAATATATTTTACTTTTGGATGTGTTAATTTTATATGATATGTTACTCACAATAGTTTCACATAAGTCTATAGGTAATCAAAATAATAATAACATAATGTTTAAACAACATTAATATTTAATGTCCAATAGTAATATATATATATATTTTTTCTTTAAGGAAATTTCAAACAACTTTGATTTAACTCCTTATTTAACAATTGAAAGCCCATCATCAGCATCACTAACAAATCTTATCAGTAATAAACAGAATTCAGAATATGAGCTTTATAGTGAACAATCAGCATCAAGTAGTAGCTTAAGTGAAAGTGCAGCTTTTGATGTCCTTGATAATCACACAAGAATTGAAACTGATAATTCTACAGTTATAGAAAAGGTGATTTTTTAAAGTTAAATATTTTATTTTTGTTAATATTATATTTATAATAATTGTATTACTTATTTATAAAAATACCTAAGTATATTTTATTATATATTTTTTAGCGCTTTGGATTGTTGAATTTTTTACATAGTACCACAGAGGGAAAGGCTTTGTTAGCCACTTACAATAAAGATGGTATATTAGACAATAGTGGCCGAAGAAAATTATGTAATTTGATAGTGAGAAGAGAACTCCAAGACGATCCTGATAAGTCTATTAAAACGCAGCGTTTACTTTTATTTGCTAAAGAAATAACTGAAGTTTTGGGCGGTACTGGTTTGCGCACAAATACCAAAAAGACAACTTTTTTGGGCACAAAACTACCACTCGTTTGGGAACAGTTGAGCCGTAAACATGCACATGGTTTGCGCACAGTTACCTTTTGGACTGACCTTTTTATACCCTCTTAATAAGTAAATTATTAAATTAATAAATTATGAACTCATATAATATAATGTTTGTGTAAAATGTGTTAATTTTAATTTTAATATAGTGATATAGACCTATAGTCGATATGATTGGGAAACGTGTCTATTATTTTCCGTAATAACAGTTTCCCATTATTTGTAAGTATTTCATTCGGTCTATTTCGCCAGATCTATATTTTGTATTTTTGTCCATAAGCTTATGCGATGTTTGACTGACCTATTTCGTAAGCATTCGTTAAAATGGATTTTACAAAAACTGTTACGAATAAAGGTGTTGTGTGTATTTTAAAGAGCAAAAATATAGAAAATATTCTTCTTATTAACTTAACTTTAACTTTTTAACTCGTTAATGCCCAGCCTTGCATTTTTGCACCTTTGGCGCTTATGCCAGGTTCTTGCCTGAGGTCACTCCATGTGAGTAGGTTTTGGAAAGCGTCAAAGGTTGATCTGTCCCTGGTAAAACCGTATTGCCTACCCGTGAGGCTTGGGGTAATTTGTTCTTGTAGCCTGAGGTTTATTACTTTCTCAATCACCTTCCCAAGAACCGGCAGCAGGCTAACCGGCCTGTATGATTTTGGTTGCATAGCATCCCTGTCTTTACCCTTTAGGATCGGTACGACCTGGGCAACTTTCCAACTCTCAGAGAACCTGGCCCTAGCTAGGCTCTCGTTTGTAATACTGAGCAGTCTGGGGGCTATCGTTGGCCAGAGAGCACGCACCATTGACCCCGTAATTCCATCCGTACCTGGTGCCCTATTTGGAGCAATAGTCCAAGCCAATGCCTTCAGTTCTGGACTCGTAATTGGGTTGAGATTCCCAGTCACTGCTTCTGTGCGGACCCCAACCGGGCGCGTTGGGTCATTTGGAATCAACACATTCAGAAGAGTGGTCACTGGTCACTGATTCATCAATGTCCTGGCTTAATGATCCATCAGCACGTTTCATGAGCCCAATAGCTACCGGTGCCTTGTTGCTCTTCATCCATCGGTATAACTTCTCCCAGGGGTTTTTCCCCTCTAGGGTGCAGAACCTCCTCCAAGAAGCTACCTTACTTGACCTAAGCAGCTTCGTATATTCGTTTCTTCTGGTATTGTACACTACACGGTCCCCGGTCTGCCTGCACCGCCTTGAAGCAATCCGAACCTCCTTTCTAAGTCTGGTCAACTCCGGAGACCACCACGGAGGGACCACTTTCTTCCTGGGGTTTCTCTTTGGGGCATATAACTCGGCCGCCACCGTGATGTCCTCATGCAGGTGTTGCGCCCTACTATCCAGGTTTTCATGTTCATCATCTCTCAGCATTGTAGCACGTGCGAACTCCTGCACAAACGCATCTCGTTGTCTTCGATCTAGATTAAATCTGGTGATTCGGTGGACGAATTGCCTTCGCTGCAGATGCAGAGTATACATTAACACTTGATGGTCACTCGTGGTGACATCCGGGATGACCTTCCAATCACCAATTTTTCCCAGCAAGCTCTGGCCACAAATTGTCACGTCAATATTTGTCCTCCCTCTGGGTCCGTTGAAAGTCGTGAACGGGCTCCGAGTGTTAACTGTGTGTAGGTCATGCTCATCGAGCCAGGTGGTCAGGGTCTCCCCACGTCTGTCGTTTATACGACTGAACCACCTGGTTGAAAAAGCATTAGCATCTAGGGCAATAAGAACCTCGTTAGTTGTGGATTGAAAGATGCGATCCAGTACCTCTACATGAATCGCTGTTGGGACCCTGAACTTAAAATAGCCACTTATCATGGTGATAATCCCATCAGCCGCGCAATCTATGTCAATTGAAACAAAGTTTTCAATAAGGTCCGAGTCCCTAGCCACAACAACTAGGTTAGGGTTAAAGACTATGATTGCGGCACCATGGTCCAAATGCAGAGGGCCTCCTCTTCTCCTCGTAGGTTTCGATAGGTAGCACCTAAACGGAGCGACCTCAAATCCCACCAACCTACCTCTGTTTGTATAGGGCTCCTGTACCAGAGCGACATCGACCTCATTATTTTGGCAAAATTCCAGCAGTTGATCACTGACTGCTGAGGCCCTGCCCATATTTAGCTGCACAGTGGTGAGAGGTTGGGCGCTCATTGCGTAACCCCGTAGTCGGTCCTCCTAACCTGGCCAACCAGAAACGCTGTTCTCGCAGAGCACGTCTTATCTCTGGCGTTGTGTTTACCTCTACAGTTCACACAGGTCGGATTAGCCTCTGCTGCCGGACAATCTGCCGCTTTGTGTCCCTTCTCCCGCAGTGCGCACAAACGTGCTCCTTTTCAAAGCACTTGGCCGCGGGATGACCATGCCTCAAGCACATGTGGCATTGTGTCACGTTCTCATATGCACTTGATTTACACCTCATGAATCCCAGATACAGAGTGGTGTCCTCGAATTTGGAGTAGAACTTCGGGTTAACCTCGACGACCCAATTTGTGGTACTCTTGTCCCTAGGTCCACTCTTAAAGACCGGCCTTAACACGACCTCCTCGGCCTCCTCACTAATCTCCAGCTCTGGATTTTGTGCCAAAAGAAGATTTTGTGCTCGCACCATGTCGGTGTCCGCGCCGACACCCCGTATAATCACACGTGGCCAACGGAGACTATCCTCTTGAATGAGGGTAGACACCCGGGAGATGTACTTAAGGGCATCGGACATCTCCCTATCAGTCGGCTTCAGGATGACCTTGCCTGTCTTATTGTCGTCACTGTTTGGCATTTTGGGCGGATCTTTTTTGGTACCACCTGATTCCATATCATGTCCCTGACGTCGGTCGCTGTTTTGCCTTGGCACTCTTGTAATACAAACGAAGGCATGTTCTCGGTCTGTTTCCCTTCTCTAATCTTTCTATTGCGTTGCGCCGCCCTGGACCTGGAGCGGTCCCCCTTTCGGTCAGGAGATCTATTCTTCCTCCTCCTAGTCACTGTCGTGAAGGTTTCCGTTTCCTGAACCTCCACTCTTGCCTGTGGTGCTGGTCCACTCGCCTCAGCCAAGGCCGTTTCATGGGCCCTGCTGGCCTCTTTTTCGGCAAATCTCGTGACGATCGCTTCCAGCGTCTGCTCATGTGCCGCCTCTCTGAGGCCTAACCTAACTCGGTCCCGAATTGTGCTGCGGCTGCCCCCACGCAGATTTCCGCAGACCTCCTAGCCTCCTCCAATTGACTAGTCAATTGGAGGTTTGACATCACCATGTCGTGCACTGCATCTAGGACCTTTAGTTTTTCAAACAAGGCACGCTGTGTCTCCACAGGCATGGATGCCTTCTTGGTTGCCGCTACCTCTATTGTATACCGAATCCACTTTATGGATTCCCTGGCCATTGGTGCCGGGTCTGGTGATGCCCTTTGCCTTTTACTATCAGGTGACTCTCCTGGCGACGGTGGAGACCTCAGCAGTTGTTGGCTCGTACCCTGTACCGGGGGCATGTGATCGTCCATTGCGTCGCGGTTTCCCCTCTGGGGAGGAGGGAAATCAAAACCCCGCGAAACCCCGCGGTGGGATGGGTCCTAGTGGCCCTCTGTATCGATATTCGTCGAAAAAACAAACACTCAAAATGGGGGGTGGGGGGGGGGGCTCGTTCCCTAATGTGGGAAATTTCTGTCCTATCCCTAACGGATGGATTGGCGTTGCCCCTACGACTCTACCACTGTTTCCCGCCGAGTTATACTTAACTCAAAACGGGGGGAGAGGCTTTGTTCCCGATAACGGGTATACGCGCGGTACCCCAAGAAACTGGGTTCCCTCTTGGTCCCGGGTTGATCCGTGTAAAACTTACGGAGATATAACTGCGCAAAGAAAGATGGAGGGGGTGGTATACTACCTATACCAGCCTCTAAGTGGGGGCTGTGATGCACAGAAATAGACAATTATATAATAGCCGAACTCACGCCGTCAGGCACTTGACGCCTGGTCACGTAACTGACGAAAATCCGAAAATCGCTCGGCAAATACCAGCTGTTACCACAAGGCGGCCGTGTAAACCTTATGGGCGGACCCAAAAACGGTCCCCACAGAGGGGGTTTTGGATAGACCGACTCAAAACCGGCACCGGTCTGTACGCGAACTTTTTATGCACTGGCTCGAACTGAAAACACAAAAAATTTGCAAGAAATCACCGACTTAGCGCATATGCCGTGGAAAACCGCTAGAGGGCGCCCCTCGGAGCTCGACTAACTGTATCAACGCACGTCTGATCGACCCCACTGTAAAGTGGACACTAGTAGATAGGGACAAGAGTATCCTTTGGTTTGGTATTCGAGGGCTACAACCATGGACCGTGTATTAGCACTGTGCGCTAGTTACGAGCCATAGAGGTTCACCCGTGCGAGGGCGCCGTAGCGCCCGCGCCGCGGGCGAGTCGTCTAAGGACCACCAGCACCGGAGCCGAAGCCCCGTACCTTAAGTCAAACTCAAGTGCCATTTAACTTGCCCGGTAAGGCTGTATGCTACCCACACACCACCTGCATATGGTGACAGGCAACCTCCGATGATAAAGACTACACCGGTATAGTGGCTGGACGCCCGGGAGGAACCGCCAGCGACCAGTGAGCTCACACCCCCCCGATCGTGACGACCATTCACCAGAGGTCTTCACCTG
The DNA here is from genome assembly GCA_027563435.1 of Nasonovia ribisnigri. Taxonomy (NCBI): domain Eukaryota; kingdom Metazoa; phylum Arthropoda; class Insecta; order Hemiptera; family Aphididae; genus Nasonovia; species Nasonovia ribisnigri. The sequence continues at coordinate 12,241 of JANEHU010003176.1, read as the reverse complement.
TCAGCGGGAGCACGAAGCCTCTATCCGACATAACCACAAAGTACCCGCGAAGGTACCGCCACTACGAAACTCCTTACCGACAACGAACAGCCGGAGACCAGCGAGCCAGTTCCGACCACTCGTGGTGGGAGGCGTCGTTTCCGACGGGGCCCCTCCCACACCCGTAGTACCGAAAATTCATCTTCGGTTGGATGTGCGACCCCGTAAGGTCTCCCGGATTTTGCTTGGCGAAGCGGGAATTTGGTCGGCCTTAACCCCAGACGCTCGTCCGAGAGGCGCAGAAATTAATCTAGGCCGCCACCCTTTCGAGTGGAATAACAGAGAGACCCCGCACCCGCCGTGATCATCCGAGGACGTACAACGGGTGCAGACAGACAAGCCGTCGGCAGCCCCAACTCCGCGCCGCCGGTTTTCTAACCGACGTAGAGGGAGTGTCACCCATCCGCGGAGCTGCCAGCTACCCGGCCCCTACTGAAACCCATCTCTCCCTTTCAGTCAAAAGGTCGGACATGCTTCGACGACCGGCCTCGTCTACCGAGGAATGGACTCACGGACAGACCTGCCATCAGCTGCGGGACAAATCGCTCACCGCAGTGCCCCGGAAACACGACCTGACCCGACTAAGCCCTGAGACGCAGGGCTGCCGGACGGGGCAAAAAACCCCGACGCCCATGCACCCAACACATGTTGAGAACACCACCAATGGGCTCGGTGCACCCACCGGTGACCGTGAATCGACCCAGAGGGCATCCTGTTCGGAACTAAGGGTAATTTAATCGTAGCTGTCCACGGCCCGTTATTAGTTATTCACGAGCTACCCGACCCTGCCGACACAGGGGGAACCGGGCGTTCCTCCATCCGCAACCCGAGGACGCGATCTGTACCGTCCGTCAACGGCTAACGAAACCCCAGCGGGCCGGCTGTGGTTTCGCTAGATTAGTAGATAGGGACATGAGTATCCTTGGTTTGGTGCCCGAGGGCTACAACTATGGACCGTGTATTAGTGCTGTGCGCTAGTTACGAGCCATAGAGGTTCACCCGTGCGAGGGCGCCGAAGCGCCCGCGCCGCGGGAGTGTCGTCTAAGGACGACCAGAACCGGGGCCGAAGCCCCGTACCAGACGGCACCGGTCTGGAGCCACCGAGTGCCACCTCTGGTGACGTCGTGACCTATCCCATCACTTCCCGTTTTTGGTTACGGGCAACCTCCGCTGATTTTATCCAACGGTAGACCGGCTGGGTGCCCAGGAGAAGCCGCAACGTCACAGGAATCTACACCCCCGTGACGGTACGGCCATTCACTGAAGACCTTCGCCTGCCAGCCTTGGCTTGAACCACACGATAGCTCCCGCTACAGCCACCACGAAACCAAGCCGGCACTGGGCGCGCGCCAGCAAACCGACGTGCGCCCAGAGTGGGAGGGCACCGGCCCGGGCATAACTCGGGACGGCGGGGCTCCCCCCCTTCCCGTGGTACCGATCTCACCCCCGTTAGGAAGTTCATCATCGGTGGGATGTTCGACCGGGCAAGCCCGCTCTCCCAGGATTCGCTGGCTCAGCAGTCTCTTGGTGGGCCTTTACCGCGGGAACTCGCCCGCGATGCGTGGGTCACAACCCTGGTAGTTCAAGGTACCAGCCGCTCCGCCTCCCAGAGGCCTCCACTGGGGATCGACCCACTCTTCTCGGGGTCGCGGTCAGAACCCCCAACGCCCTAGTCCCCGAAGGTTTCGGTACGTCCGCGTCCCCGACGCCGGCCCTCCTGGCCGCCCTTTAGTCGCCTTGTACGACAAGTGGGCTTCCTGATGCCGTATTCTGATCCCCGGCAACAGGGAGTACGCGGTGTGTGACCTGAGCCGCACAGCGCCCGCGTCCCCGACGCCAGCCCGCTGGCTCGAAGTAGGTGTGGTCTACTCACCGTAGTTTTCGACCACCGCGGCGCCTCCGGTTGTCCGAGTAGTACTGTTGTACGCGTCGGCGCCGCCCGCGTCCCAGACGCTCAGGACGGCCCCGCATGTGGACCGCTTCTGCCTGCTCGCTCCATGACACTCGTCAGAACACATGCGGGGTTTGGCACTCTGGCGCGCAGAGTGTCTTGTCCGTCCTGCTAGGCGTCTACAATGGGCCTCTCAAAATAGGCAGCCTCTTTACAGAATTTTGAAAACGCCACGAACAAACTTTTCAACGAAACAATCGTCGACATTGCGCAAGGCCACAGGTTGCCTGATCTGTGCACCGCTAACTCCAGGCGCGCCCTATGCATGGATTTTGCATTCGTAGATCACGTGCCTCACATCTTCATCCGCCTCGCCGCAGGCACATAATGGAGACGGCTGGAGCTTGAACGCTGCTAATTTAGCTCTGAAGTTCCCATGCCCCGACAAAAATTGTACCTCTTCATGACCTAGTGCAATTGGTAGACCTAGCCGGGTTCTAATGCTCGGAAAACACTCATGAGTCCATCTGCCCTTGGTGGACCCGGACCAACGCGTCTGCCAGCTATCCAGGAGGGTTTCCCTAGCCGATCTTAACGTCCCGCGCCTGAGTTGCTCCGGCAAAAGTTTAGCTTCCTCCTTGGATGCTAGCCACTTTAGCTCTAAATCAAGGGGGGATCCCAGCCAACACTTGAAAGGCTTCAGTTGACGTCGTCCTGTAGGCTCCTGCAATACCTAGCAGCGCTCTCCGCTGTAGTGTCCCCAGCCTTTTCACAGCCCAGGCGGATCTGGTGACATGGGCCCATAGTCGCACTCCATACGACACCTTGGGCAAAAAGACCCCATAGTATAGGACCTTCAGGTTGCTCCTGCTGATACCCCAGCCAGTGCCTATCGTGCCCCGTAGACGTGAAAAAAGGGTGTGCTCGTTGTCAAGTAGCCTATCCACATGGGTTCTACCAGACCTGTCCGCGTCCAACCACAAGCCCAGGTACTTAACCCTATCGACCGACGCAATTCTATCATTACCAAAATGCACAGTGAATCCTGGCGCCAATGTACCTTTGGTCATCATGGCCTGGGACTTTGCCGCAGAAAAGTTGAGGCCTCTGGCTTCTGCCCACTCCAGCGCCGGGAGAAGCGCCTGCTCTGCCCGCCAAATAAGCTGAGCTCTGTTGGGACCCGCAACGCTGACGGCGATGTCATCCGCATAGGCCTGGATGGACACGTGATCCGGGAATGCCGCGTGCAAAAGCGCCTCAGTAGTCACATTCCAGAGTATTGGCCCTGGTATGGACCCCTGAGGACATCCTTTTGTGATGCTCACAGCTTTCGCGACGCCTCCTATCACCATTGTTGCCGTGCGACCCGCAAGGTACTCGGCGACCCACGCCCTCATGTGTGGTGAAGCGCCCAGGCTCTCCATATCTCTTTGTAGTGCTGGCCAAGTTAGGTTGTCAAAAGCACCCGATATGTCGAGGAACATTGTAATGACATATTTTTCAGGCCTCGGGGCACTCCACCTCAAGAGGTTATCGACAGCATCCAGCGTCGTCTTTCCCCGCGTAAACCCGTACTGTCTTCCCGACAGGTTCGTTTGAATTTGCTCCATTAACCTCTGGTTCATCAACTTTTCCACAACCTTGCCCAACACTGGCAGTAGACTTACTGGCTTATATGATTTCGGCAGGCATGCGTCTCTGTCCTCGCCCTTGATTATCGGGACTACACATGCCGATTTCCACGATCTCGAGAAACATGCCTCATACATACAAGCATTTACCAGGTCCAGCAACCTGCGAGACATCAGCGGCCAAAGCACCCTTCTCATCATCCCCGTTATTCCATCTGACCCCGGAGCTCTGTTTGGTGAGATGGCCCACACGAAATTTTTTAGGCTATCTAATGTCTCCGGTCGGATATCGCAGTGTGTGTTCCCATCGGGAACGGGCTCTGCCAGCAACGGATCGTTTGGGATCAGCGCATTGAGCAGTAGTGCTACTGACTCATCGATAGTGCCACATTTGGTCCCGTCTGGTCTTGACATCAGACCCAGAGTGATTTTCCGTTTGTTACCATCCCTCAGCCATCGGTACAGCTTGCCCCAAGGCTGTTTACCCTCCTTCGTGCAAAAGGTCTTCCACGAGTTTGCTTTGTTTCTGCGCAGAAGTGAAGTATAAGCGTTGCGTCTCCGGTTGAACTCATGACACAGGCTTGTACACAGGCTTGATCACCACCTCCTCTGTGTCTTCGCTAATCCCCAGCTCTGGGTTCTGGGACAGGATATCCCTCTGGATGAAACGACTCATATCGATGTCCGAGCTAACTCCGCGGATCACCACACGGGGCCACCTAAGACTGTCCTCTTTTATAAACGAGGGACATATTTTAGCCAGATGCTTCAGCACGTCGGACGTCTCCTTATCCTCCGGCTTCAGGATGACCTTGCTCGCCATCGTTATCACAGTTTGCATTTTGGTTTGACCTTTTTTGACACCACCTCCCAGACAGCCTCGCCGGAACATATAATGTTTCATAATATTCTATCTAGCTTAAAAGTGAAATATTTTAAATGTAATATTATTTTAAAATTTTAACACATTTATAAAACTAATATTGTTTTATGAAACATTACTTTAATTTTATAATTTAATTTAATTTTTAATATTACAGTGAAAATTGTACAGGCATATTAAAGAAATATTTTACAAATAACTTTTACTAACATTTGGTTCAACATATTTCAACGATATTATATGCATAAATTCAAATAATGTTTTTCGTCAAACATTTCCAAAAAGTTTTGGTTACTTTTGTTTTGAAATTTTATTATTATGATTTAAATCTTAAACTTATTTTTAATGAGTCGCTATAGGCTACCTGCTATAATATGTGTATCACTATAGATACTGCAAGACAAGGATTAGCATTAGTGGGGTAGCCTGCGGGGTTTTTTGGGTGTTGAAACCTATTATTATTATTACTTGTTATTATTTGATTTAAGCTGAATCAACTTGAAATTAAAAGGTATTAAAAAAAGAACTGTAAAACTAATTAAAATAAAGAATAAGTACAATTTTTCAGTCTATCAAATGTTTGTGTACCTAACCGCTATTAATACTTACTCCTCAGATAAAAAAACACTTTTTTTCATAAAAAACTACAAACCGTAGAATCAGAAATATGTACAATTTTTTTATAGCATATAATAATAATTATTATTTTAAAATAATAATAATATGTATATATTATACTTCATAGTGAAAATGGAGTGTGTACACGAACACCATACGTAATCGAAGTATGCTTCTATATATATTAAAGTTTAGGTTTTCTCTTCAGTATTTTTCCTAGTGGAAAAGTGAAATTCGGGAAGTAAAATTTGAAAATACCTAGTAATTTTCAAAAGCGTCTGGAAAAAGTGTAATTTTAATATAATAATAAATATGTCAAGCTTCTATTTATTTCTTATAATATTTTGTTCAAAAATAGTAAGATTGCAGGTGGGTGGGTGCGGGGAGCCAGGTATCTTGAGGCTTTGGCTAGGCTTGTGTGGAGGGGGAGGGAAATATCAATATTGCGTACTGCAAATATTATCTATAATATTCATCTGCACATTATTTGATAAATGTATCAAGATTCACAGTGATGAGAAACTTCTTACTAAAAATGAATTAGTTCAAGTTCAAGTTCAAGATATTAAATATAAACTAGTTCATAGTTTTAAGAATGAACTAGTTCAAGTTCTAGTTCAGTAGTTCATAGTTTTCAAAATGATCAAAAATTATAAAAGTTACTAAAGAAAATAAAACAAAAAAATACTTAAGTTAGAAAAAAAAAAACGTGAAAATACGTGTGACTGCAGACTATGCGTCGAAACCGGCGATACGCGGCTCTGCAACATACTTTATCCTATGTAACTAATTAGTCATTGAAAATAATAATTATAGAGTAGTGGTTAAAATAATGTTGAGTAATAAACGAAAAGAAAATCATATAATTGAAATTAATTTTGATTGCGTAATATAAATAGTTTTATATTTTTCCAATCACCCTGTATTCTATGGAATACGCTGTATACAGCATGAAATAATTTGTATGAACGTGTTAGTCTTGGGAATGTTATTTATAACACTTTATTGTATTATGTCAATTGGCCTGCAGTTAACGCGTTTATTTATTATTGATAACGAAAACATATTTGATGTTGGTATTATTTTGTCGCCAACGTCTTTTCTTTCGTAAACTGCGTTCAAGTTAAAATTATCCGCTTTAGCTCAAGAACCAAGAAGACTGAACTGCCGCCCGCCGATAACACTCATGCTGCCAAACCGTCCCACTAGAGTCTATGTAGACGATTGCTTTGCGTTCTGTGATTGGCAGTCACCGGTGTCGCCGCATGTCACCACATGGCCGGCCGAGTGGTATAAACAGTATAAACTTAAATGTGTATATTATATCTTATCTATGTGTGAACCTCATGGACGGACTACCGACTACGGTGTTTTCGCTTTTGTTCACTTCACGTGTTTAAATTTTCTTTGTCGTAAGTTCGCTCTCGTCTTATTGTTTTAATCTTCTACCACGCGTTTTCTAGTGAGTACCTACTGAGTAGTGACTATACTCGTAACTGTGTTGTAATTACAGAGTAATACAATATATTATATTACCACGTGTTTTTTAGTGAGTAGTGACTATATACTCGTAACTGTTTGTCGTAATACAGTATATTGTACTCATTAGCCGAGCCATTACTCACTTAAGTGTTAAAACAATAGTTTTTACGATTTTCAAGTAAGTATACCTCAGACATTGATTATTATTATTATTAGTTCTAGTTGTCGGCTTGTAAGTTATAATATTAAAGGACATCACAACACTAAAAACAAGTTTGCTTGGATTTAAAGTATATAATTATATAAGAAATATAATGTGGGTCTCACACTTTAACACTAATTATTCAATGAGATACCTACATGCGTTTGTTTAATATTATATTGTTATAGATGAGCTGAAGTCGGGAATGGCCGCGTATGTTTTATGTGTAAAAGTGTGTAGATTAACACAATGATTTAAATTGAATCTTTAAAGATAACATTTTATATTTGTAGATTTTTGTATTTTCGGACTACATAACCTAAAATAAACTTAAAATAAAAAAAAAAAAAAGCGTTGTGATATCCTTTTCATAATATATAATATATGTAAATACCTAGGTACCTGCTTACACTTTAAACATTTTAAGCTAAATGTATATACTTTTTGACAAGAGTCAATATTATCATACATATTTAAATTATTTAATTGCAATTGTAAATTAAAATGTGTACCTAATTTATTGAAATTTCAAACATTTATATAATTTTTGTTTCTGTTGATGTTCCTAAATTACATTAATATAATAGATACAGCTACATACTTTCAACATTTTAAAAGTATTTGTATATATTTATGGTTTTATAACAAAACCAAGTAGGTAGGTATTTGGTAGGTATTATTGGCATTTTAATCTTAGTTGAAAGTAATAAACAGCAAACATATAATCTAAGATATAATGTATAACATATAATATAGGTAATATTTGCTATTTTATGATTTGTTATTCAACTAAATATTGAGGCAAAAAAATTAAGAATAGGTAGGGACCTACCTACTATCCAAAATTACAATACTTAGGTGTATAGGTACTGTATATAACTAAGATTTTGTACAATTTAATTTATAATTCTTAATTTAATTGAGTAGGTAGGTAGGTAGCTGAATGATAGGAGTTATATATTGTCAATTATTTATTATATAGACTGTTCAAAATGCAATCTGAGAGAACTTTAAGACGTAAAATTAAAAAAGAATTGGATTCTTTACAAATGTTGAATTCAAATACTGACAGTATTGAAGTTGAAGAAATTTATACTGCTGATACTTCTTATTATACTCAAAGTTATACGCCTTCAATCAGCACAAGTAATCTGTCTCAAACAGTAACAATTGGCTGCCAAAATATTTCATACCTTCAGGAAGTATCTTCTGTTGATTCAAATAATGAAACACTTAATTACAATTTAACTGATTAAAATCATCACAGTGATGGTTTGGTACAAATATGTACTGAAAGTATAGAAAAAAGTACTTTTAAAGATGACTTATGTAGATGGGTAGTCGAATGCAATGTGCCTCAAACTACTGTAAACAAGTTATTGCATTTTATGAAACTAAGAGATATTATAAAAACCAATGAACTGCCATGGGATTGTCGTACTTTATTATCTACCCCTCGCTCTATTATACCACCAAACATTCAAGTGGTCGAGCCTGGTCATTATTATCATTTTGGCTTAGCTGAAGGAATTATTAGACATGCATCTTCACATAATTTTTCAGAAATAAAACTAATGATTGGTATTGATGGATTGCCTATTGCAAAAAGCAGTAATAGTCAATTGTGGCCCATTTTAGCTTATATAGAAAATACAACTAAAATTGTTTTTCCAGTTGGTATTTACCACGGTTATTCTAAACCAAAAAATAGTAATATGTTTCTTGATGATTTTATATCAGAAGCAAAAAATCTTATAGCGAACGGTATTGTTTTAAATAATTGTACTAAAAAAGTATCAATAAGTGGATTTATTTGTGACAGTCCTGCTAAGGCATTTATATTACAACTGAAAGGCCATTCGGGATTTTCTTCATGTACTCGTTGTATCCAAGTAGGAGAATACTATAAAAATCGTGTCTGCTATCCTTATTGTAATTATTCTCAAAAAAGAACACATGAAACATATATACAAAAAAAATACGAGGAACACCATATTAGAGATACGCTATCAAGACTTATAGAAATACCTGGTATAGATATGGTTAGAATGTTTCCACTCGATTATATGCATTTAGTGGCACTCGGAGTTGTAAAAAAATTAATTTTACTTTGGTTATACACTGGTCCAGTTCAGGTTCGCATCCCAGGCCGCAAGATAAATGCATTAAGTACTTCACTATTGAACATAAAATCATGCATTCCCTCTGATTTTCCTAGAAAAACTAGAGTAATACAAGATTTTAGCAGGTATAAAGCTAGTGAATTAAGACTTTTTGTAGCTTATGTTGGACCGATTGTGCTTAAAAATATTATTACTGAAGATGCATATACTAACTTTATGGCTTTACATGTGGAAATAATAATATTAATTAGTCCTGATTATTCTTGTTATTTAAACTATGCCAAAGAGTTACTGAACTACTTTGTTAAGTCATTTGAAATAATTTATGGTCGTCAGAATATTTCACAAAATGTCCATGGCCTTTTACATTTGACAGATGACTATGAACACTTTGGTCCTCTAGACAATTGTAGTGCGTTTCCGTTTGAAAATTTTATGAAGGAATTAAAGAGTAAAGTAAGGAAGCATGAAAAACCTCTTGAACAATTAATTAACAGATATAAAGAAATATATAAATTACCTGTGGCATTACCAAATGTATCAATAGAACTACCAATTATGACTAAAAAACATAAAAATGGACCACTAGTTGGCAATATCAAAGGACAACAGTTTAAAAAAATCGTGTTCGATAAATTTAAAATTGACACTACAGCTATTAATAATAGTTACATAATGACCAATAACAGTGAAATTGTTCAATGTTTGAATATTGTAAAAACAGACAATGGTAGTATTAAATTAATAGGAAAAACATTTGAGAAGAAAGTGGCTTTATATGATAAGCCTGTAGATTCTACAATTTTTGATATATATACTGTACATGCAATTAGTAATGTGCTAAATTACTGGGACTATTTGGAAATAAAAAAAAAAATAATGATCATTAAACATGATAATATATTAGTTGCAATGCCAATACTTCATACATCATTATAAATACAATACCTACACTGCAGTTTTTATTTTTTTGTTATATAAAATGTTTTAGTTATTATTTTATGTAATATGTATACCTAATTTTGTAATTTTGAATTTTGAGGCAAATAAAATATAGTTAGGTGCCTACTATTGTTTTGTATTGAAATAGCATATATTAGTTTTAATTTTATTAATTTTAAGATAATTTATTTATATATGTAATATTAATTTGTATAAATGTATAGCTTATAGATATTTATGTACATACACTAAATAATTATTTACCCTTATTATTTGTAGTCTGGTATCGGACAAGTTTTTAGGGCTACATATTGTAAATTATTCGGGTATAATTTTAAAATATTTACTTGATAATTTTATATAATAAAATGCTAATAACGCTATAAGATCCGCGCGGGGCGCTGACGGCACTCCGCGTTTCTTCCATGACGACCAATCGTAATACTTCTCGCGCGTTAGCTATTTCACGTCGCCGCTCGCTTATCTCCCTCGATTTTCGTTATTTTCGTTATCGATTGACGTGAATATTTTCGAATATTACTTTTCCCGAGTTATATTCCGTACGTATTCCTTTAATAAAAAACTGCGTATGCGAATTGTTCATTTATGGCATATGGCATTTATTATTATTATTATTATTATTCATCTTTGATATTTCCGTGTGTAATAAAATATAACGCAAAATTGAGAAACGGTTCGAGTGTTCGAGATTCAAAAATTCAAAAAAACTGTTTTTACAACTACATAATAATTGTTTTTATATCAGCGTTTTAAACCTATCTTCTTAAATGTCGTGTTCGCTTTAATAAATTATCATGCATTTTAATTTTATTGTTGTTATATTAAGTAAATTAATTCGATTCCGGACGTTGTGGAAGTTGCAATTAATCAGCATTTCAACAATATTAAAAATGTAAGTAGTTAAAATGCACGGATTGAATAGACATTTTTCACGAGTATTGCAGTACATTAACTATTATAGCTAAGAGTTTTAGTAGGAGGTTGGTGTGTCAATGTCGTTTATGAATTACTTCAATTCATACCTCATACCTGTACTAACCTTTACATTGGCTTACACATATTTTTTTTTTTATTTTTGCAATATTTTTTCAAAACAAGAAAAAGAAAACTACATATATATATAGTATTATAATAAATTAATTAAATGGTGTAGTTATGCTTAAAATATTGTTTTTATTATGTCGTTGGCATGCAAAAATGTATTATACATATTAGAATTTAAACTTCATTGTATTTAAAATGCATGTAGGAAAAAATGTAGTAATTAATGAGTACATTTTGAAAATTACATTTTTTTTTTTACTTTAGTAGTACGACCATACATGTTGTCTTCAGTATTATTCAATAACCCATATGTGAAACGCAAAATTCAGAAACGGTTCAAGTGCTCGAGATTCAAATCTGTTTTTTTGCATTTATTTTTTCAAAATTTTTTTCAAAATTTTTTCTTGGCATAACTACTAAATCGTCAGGTCGTCTATCAAATACAACTCTTTGTGGCGCAACTTGGAACAGTTTAATTTGACGCGGAACATGCGCGCCGATAACGACGCTGACTTCGCAACATGGTTGCTTCAGCTCGGGAGCGGCCAATTGTCAGCGGTCGACGGTGTTCAGGACACCGTTGAAATACCCCGGGAAATGGTATGTGAAGTCGCTAATTTGATTGATTTTGTTTTTCCGCAGCGAATGTCGTTGGCTAACGTCAACGAGTTTGCTCGGAAAATAATTTTATGTCCCAGGAACGACGAATGTAGGCATGTCAATCGTACGGTGTTACAACGCATTGACGGAGACCACCGAACCTACACATCCATAGACACTGTGGTGGTCGACGACCCCGACGAAGTGGCCAATTATCCTACAGAGTTTCTCAACACTCTGGAACCAGACGGACTGCCACCGTACAACTTAACGCTAAAGGTAGGTTCTATTGTCATGTTGCTTAGGAACCTAGATTCTAAGAGACGTCTTTGCAATGGTACACAGTTAGTTGTTACTGAACTGCGACGATACAACTTCAAAACGAGGATGTTGTCTGGTGGTGCACAGGAAGATATAGTCATACCTGTGGTACCGCTCACGTCGAGTGGTGAAGATGACCTGCCCATTATAATGCGACGAGTGCAATTTCCCGTACGTTTGTCATTTGCTATGACCATTAACAAGTCGCAGGGACAAATGTTTGATAGAGTTGGATTGCTCCTGCCATCACCGGTATTCACGCACGGGTAACTGTATGTAGCGTTTTCCCGAGTGAGGGACTCTCAATCTATTAGAGTTGGTATGTACGGTAATGACCGTGGTAGATTCGTCACCAAGAACATTGTGTACAGAAAAGTTCTACAAGCGATATAACAGTACGTTGAAGTCTACAAGAACTTTATAAACATCGAATCCGATCTGTGT